>JAOVVA010000035.1:1315464-1364864 GCA_028565275.1 Leiocassis micropogon
TTATTTATTTTTACAGTGTGTATACTGTAAATATATATATATATACACACTTTTTACAGTGTGTGTGTGTGTGTGTATATATATATATATATATTTTTTTTTTTTACACAGTATACTGTATACACATAATGTAGTTTTATTTTAAATCTTTTTTCTTTTAACATATTATAGAAGGAATATAAATATCAGTATACCACAAACTTAGTGACTCAGTGATGAGCCAAATATATCATTATAGACCTGCAGAATCAGTTTATTTCATTCCTCACCAGTTGACTCAGGAAACCAGGAAATTCCCTCAAGAAATATTTTTAGGATAGGATGGTATTTGTGCTGAACTAAACAAAAACACTAAGTTTGTGCTTTTTTGAATTTGTAAATGATAAACTAGGAGGGGAAAAAGACATCTATTTGTAGTCTAGACTACAAGTCTGGTTGGAACAAAGTGTTTAACCGGAGAAAAGGTTCAAGGTTTGAGGAGAAAACACACACTGCAATGCTCAATGTTGTTTTATAGCTTGCATATCATGATTAATTAAAGTCAGTTATTTAAGCAACAGTCAATAAATAGTAAAAGCAAATATGTTTGTAGATCCAAATCCATAGCTTTTTTTGGACTTAGACCAAACAGACGTTGCAATAAATGAAAGGTCACCTTTGGTATTCATTGAGTTCTTTTCCGCTCTACTTGATGTTTACAAAGTATAACATATTTCCATCCAACCTAATTAAAATCCTTATGAATTTAACAGCAACATTCAGAAATCCATGATCATCATCAGCAGTTATTATTCCAGGGAAGACAAGACTCTGCAGGCATCTTCTTTACACAGTCCAATACCATCCGACTGAATTTTATACTGACTGTTGAATCATGACCTCCCTGGGTGATAAAATAGTCCAAAAGTCTGTGAACTTTAGATTTTCAACAGACCACCAGTACAGTAGATTGTTGGCACCAGGGCAGGCCTTTTTTGCGCCCATTAAATCATCATCCCGTATTTCAATCTCAATATAGCAACAGAGTAAATATTTGAGTATTACATACTGAAGGTACAGTTCTGGTCAAAGGCCAAAATCACCACTACAGGCAAAAAAAAAAAAAAAACTGACTGAAAGGGGGCATTCAGCACGGACTGATCACCAAACTGAGTCTCTACTGGGCAAAGAAATCTTTTTTTTCCCTTAACAAACTAATAAAGGACACATAAATTTATAAGCATGTATACTTTGTGTTCTAGTCTGCCATAGGTGGAAAAAAAACATATCCCTGGGTGTTTTTTTTAGATTGTTAATTGTGAGTTAATTAATTAATTGAACTGCTACAGATGTAGATGTAGATGTTTGGAGCGAATGAAAATCAAACAAAAGGATGAAAAAAAGAAGAACCATTATGGGCAAATCCACTGAAGATCGAAAAAGGATATTAAAAATCAAAGTTTTTTTAAAAGCACTATTAAGTAAACAAGATTGTTCTTATTGCTCATGTATACTATCCATCTATCCATAGGAACCTCTGTAGTCCAACTAGGGACCATGGAGGCCAATGGTGACCACTGTATTTATTACCATTTTTACAACTGTAGTAGGACCTTCGGTCAACAATCATACACACATACACAAACTACAGGGGATTTGGTAATGCATTTAGCCCAATCTGCATGTCTTTGGACTGTGGGAGGAAACGGAGTACCCGGAGGAAACCCACCAAGCATGGACAGAACATGCACACAGACCCCGAGGCAGGAATCGAACCCACAATTTGGAGGTGCAAGTAGACAGTGCTAACCACTACGCCACTGTGCCGCCCATATAGACTATACCTGCTATATAATACCCTTTCATGTTGAATGTTTTAATGTTGCCTGTAAGTAACAGATCTGAGCAGAGAGATCAAAGTAAGAACAATCCAAAAAACCCACATTAACCTGAAATGTAGATTAGACTTATTGGGACCCATCCCTGGACCCAGGCTTGTGATGATACCTTCAGGCAAGCTCTTGACTGGGCCAGTAATGTAAACCTGTTGAATACTCACCAGTCCCAGACTGAAGGTCTTGCAAGTGGCCTTTTTTCCCCATGAGACAATGGGGGTAGTGTCCAAAGGTCGTAGGCACCATATTATCTTTAGTACAAAAGATAATCTGCATTCTTATGTACAAAACCATGCCAAACATTATGTTTGGAAATAGTGTTTTTTACATAATAATGCAGATATGATAAACATATATAACAAAATTTGTACTAAAGATAATATAATGCCCAAAACCTTTGCACAGTACTTTATGTGTCTAAGGAGTGAAACCTGTACAGTATGCACCAATAGCAGTTAGTAGGCTGGGCTGACCTTCCTGGTCTGGCCTGTTGTGCCTGTGACCCTCACCTAAAGCAAAATAAAAATTAGATAATTAAATAATTAATTGTATACAAATATTTTGGGTTTAGCTTTGCATTAAAGTGGTAAACTGGTTTTTTTATCCTGCATGGACAAAATAGATATTTTGCTCTTAATTTAGTCATATTTAATGATATGCTCAGTGAGTTTTCTTCAGATTTCTGGGATCTGAGATCACAAAAGCACATACCAGTTATCGCAAGCAGGTAATAACACTATTAGTAGCACTCATAAGTGATGCTTTTATGGCTGAAAATTAAACCTGTAATTAGAGTGTCTGGGTGTCCTGAGGCTCAAGTATTTTTTTTTTGTAACTAATGTCTGTACATTTTGCAGTACAACCCATCATTAAAAATCAGCATAATTAGGTAGCGGCTTGTTCATCCTTTAGGAATAATTTTAGATGCACTATATTACTTTATATCTGTAATATAGTGTATCTAAAATTATTTCTAAAGGACGGGACAAACCGCTACCTAATTATGCTGATTTCATCATTCACCTCTATGTTTAGTGAAAAGTATTCATCTGACCAAAATAAATCGTTTACTGAAACTACAAACCTTAAATGTTACACTTCAACCAGTCAAACAGTAAATTGTAACAATTTTATCTATTTTTTATTACATTTTTGTTTCACATCTCTTTGTGCACACACCAACTTTGATGGTAAACAGTGGTTTACTTGATTTTAATGGATTAAACAGATAATAATAATAATAAATGTGATATGAATGTGAAAGCACACTGTAGGTAGATATGAACAGACAGAATAGGGCTTACCAGGCCATTATCATAAATCACTGCAGCACAACATTTCATACAAGTCTGAGCAAATCACAGCAGTCTTTCTTCAAATCTCTCTGTCTCTGCCTTGTGAAATATTCTATCCTTCAAGTATAAATACATTCCTTCTCTTTAATTGCTCTTTGCTAAGTCAGAGAAATCACATACTTCTCCACTGCTTCATAATCCACGCCTGCATCTGATGACAAGAACTAAAGATCAGTAATGCCTCGCATCAGACACTACGGTGCAACATCGTTGAGAACGTCTTGATCCGACATTTCTCAAATATTATTTTCAAAATAAGTAATGGAATTCTGAGGTTTACATTTATAGCATTGTGCAGCTATATTTATAAAAAAAAAAAAAATGCTTTGTAGTCTACATCAGCAATACTTCCTCATGCGATAGGTTGGGGACATAGAACACAATCCAGCTAAAAACCCAGCAGAGAGCAGTATAGCATGAGCATTTAGAAGGGATTTGTAAACATTTAAGTTAGTACATATTTAAAAGCTTGGTGAAGACAGCCATTGACTGTTCAGTGGAGTTTTAGGACAGAAAATTGCTTTGGTGCACGTTTTCCTTTTGACTTAGTGTGGCATGCATTTATATTCAGTCCCCCTGAGTCCATACATTGTAGAGCCACCTTTAGTTGCAATTACAGCTGCAAGCCTTTTGTGGGATGTCACTACCAGCTTTGCGTAGAGAGTGACATCTTTGGTCATTCTTTTTTGCAAAATAGCTTAAGCTCATTCACATTTGATGAAGAGTGTCTGTGAACAGCAATTTTTTAAGTTTTGCCACAGATTCTCAATTGGATTTAGGTCTGAACCTTGACTGGACCTTGTAGATCTGGCTGTATGTTTAAGGTCCTACTGGAAGGTGAACTTCCGCCCCAGTCTCAAGTCTTTTGAAGACTCTAACAGGTTTCTTCTAAGATTCTGTAGCCATGAACTGTATTTGGTTCCCACCAACTCTGACCAGCTTCCCTGTACCTGCTGAAAAAAGGTATACCCACAACATGATGCTGCCACCACCATGTTTCACGGTGGGGATGGTGTATTCAGGTGATGTGCAGTGTTAGTTGCATTTAGGCCAAAAAGTTTAATTTTGGTCTCATCTGACCAGAGCACCTTCTTCCATTTGTTTGCTGTGTCCTCCACATGGCTTGTCGCAAACTGCAAACGGGACTTCTTATGGCTTTCTTTTAGCAGTGGCTTTCTTGCCACTAATCCATAAAGGTCAGCTTTGTGGAGTGCAAAAATAATAGTTATCCTGTGCGTTTGTGCCATACTCTTTTCATTTTCGGATGAAGAATTAAACAGTCCTCTGTGAGATGTTTAAAGCTTGGAGTAATTTTTATAACCTAACCCTAATTTAAACCTATCCACAACTTTATGTCTGACTTGTCTGATGTGTTCCTTGGGCTTCATGTTGCTGTTTGTTCTCTAAAAAATCTTTAAGGGCTTCACAGAACAGCTGTTTTTATCATTTGATTTTCTATTTACTATTTAGGTGACTTCTGAAGGCAATTGGTTCCATTTTAGTTAGGGGTATCAAAGTAAAGGGGGCCAAATACAAATGCATGCCACACTTTTCAGATTTTTATTTGTAAAGAATTTTCCTTCAACTTCACAATTATGTGCCACTTTGTGTTGGTCTATCACGTAAAACCCCAATAAAATACATTTGTGGTTGTAACGTGACAAAATATGGAAAAGTTCAGGGGGTATGAATACTTTTGCAAGGTACAGTATAATATAGTTCAAAGATATAAACCTCACATTTCAGGGATGGAGTAAATCCACGTAAAAGGCTAATTTCTACTCTGAGCATTAAACTAAAAAGGAGTATACTCTAATAGATACTACATTGCATATGGCAATGTTAATTATGTAAGTTATTATGTAAATGTAAGATTTATAGCTTCTGTAGGTATCCAAAACAGGGGTATCGAGGTAAGCTTTTAACAGGTAAGAAATCATAGCAGTTCTTGACAAGCCTTGACAATTCATAGCAAATTGTGAGGTGTATTAGGCAACAGTTGGCAGTTCAGCATGAGTTTGGCGCGGCTCATAGCAGAGTACTAGGTGTTTGGTACGTATAATTTATAGATGATTTAAGGGCACATGACCTCACAAAGTCGAGCACCCAAGAACCATCAAGAATTTAAATTATATCAATGAGGTTGAGAATGTTGGAAAGCCCCTTATTCATTAAAAATCTTTGCCATGTTAAGGACATCATCAATATAGAAAATGTGTGGTAGCCTGGGAAAGGCCACAACCCACTGAATGTGCTGTGAATAAAAAAATTTTTTTTTTAAAAGAAAGAAAAAACAATAATTTTAGCGAAATTAGGTATTTCTGGCTAACGAATAGGATACCAAGCGTATATTTCACAAAAATATATAATTGATATTTTGTTGTTGATGTAACCTTGCACAGGCTGTGTGCAAAAATATAGTGGGTACCGAGCCAGGTTAACAAACACAGATGTAAACACGGCCTGTGTGCTTAAATATGCCTAAACCCTTGCTAGCTATGTGTGCTTTTCTCACACAGTTAATGCCAAGCTTTAAAAAGCTTTATTTCAACACTAATCTAAGAGTGGAAATCACCAAAGGAAGAGTAATCAGTCATGATAATAAAGAGGTTCCTGTTTAAATGAAGTCAGTGACAGTTACCTTAAGTGGATGTGGATATAGATATGTACTTATATAAAATAAGTGGTATGGAAAATGGATGGATGGATGGATTGTTGAATGAATAAATGAAGCAAATTGCATTATTAGAATTACATGACAGCTTGACAGACTATATCTATATTCCTTGTTAATATAGATTACATTAAAGACTGAAAGATGGCCCTGAAATGTACTGTATGGTGCAAATAGATACTGTACATGGAATTCCAAGGGTGTTAAAAAGCACAAATTTCAAAATATTATATGAAAATTAGTTTTAGGTTTATTACATTGTGAAGCCTTTAAAGACTTGATTTAACAAGTCTTTATGTCTCTCTTAGCTCTATGGCAATGCCTGACATGCACTCCCTCAGAAACATTACTACATGTTGCAGGGATGCAGACCAAAACAACAGATTGGCCTCCTTAGTAGCATCACATTTCTGGGTTCTGGATTTTTTAATTAAGAACTGACTATTTCCGGCAACTGTTTATTCTACATGACAGAAATTTCAGTAAAAGTAACTGATGTTCAACATCTATTAATTTCACCTTCCATAGTCAATTATATAGCAATATATAGCAAGCTCATGCTTTGAGGTTGTTGTTTTTTTGTAGTGAGTCAGTGAGTCATACTGGCAGCAAATTGGAACAAAGGAATAAAAGGACGTTTACTGGGATATGCAAAGGAATGTTTTTCACTGTGTTGTAAAATACATTTTACAATTTCACTTTGATGTAAAGTAAAAGTGACAAATAATATTAATAATCAGCCCATTGATTACAACAGAACAGCACTCGTCTACAGAAGAAACGTTCAGTTTCCTTTCGTTATTATAAGCTTTAAAACTAAAGATATGAAGCATTCAAAATAAAAGTATTGCTATAGACTAGCTTGTGTGTAATGAAAATGGGTCTCCAGAATAAAATTAAATCTGAAATAATGTTTTTGGTGTTTAAATAATGAATAAAAAGAAAAATTGTAAAAAAAAAAAAAAAAAAAATTCACACAGGGTGCAGTACAGGAATGACCTTTTCATTTTTACAATACCAGCCAGTCAAAAGTTTGGATACACCTTCTAATTCTAATTGTAATTATTTTCTACATTCTAGAATAATACTGGAGATTTCAAAATGATGAAATAATGCATACGGAATTATGTAATTAAGTAACAACAACAACAACAACAACAACAAGTGCATTTGCAAAACCCATCAAGCACCATGATAAAAATTGCTCTCATGAAGAAAAACAAGACCAAAACTTACCTCTGCTGCACAGGTTCATTCAGACTTACCAGCCTCAGGAGTCACCAATTAACAGCAAGATTAGAGCATTATTAGGACATTATGAATTATTATCATTATGAATGTTATTATCAAACACTCTCAATCCTGATGTGGCAAATTACCTGCTACTTTGTACATTTGCAATGAGGACATTGCAACTTTCGGACACACAAAATCACACTGCAGCTGACACACACATATTATTTCAATTCATACTTCATGTTTCAATCATACTGTTGCTATCATATCCACATACAATACTTTGCAATTCTATTGTTATACCTCACAGTTTACAATTTCATTTTGTACAGTCTGTAAATAAAATTTTCTTTTGTGACATTTGTAACATAGCATATCATACTGTGTATGGTTGTGTATATGATAAATAAAATACTGTATTGTTATGAAGATGCTGATACCAAACATCCCCCTTAGTGAGTTCCCCTTATTGATCAAGAAAAAGTGAAAAATCCCTTTTAATACCTTACAATTAAAACCTTACAATAAAATACTAATTATTAACACATGAATCTCAATGTGTTTATGTGCGAATATGCTACAGTATGTGTGATTGATGATGGATGTTTCCATATTTCTTTCATGAAATCCACTAGTATGTTCTTTCAACAAAAAAAAAAAAAGCTATATTTGTACACAATGTACTCAAAGGAACCCCAGTCAGCATTTCAGTGTCCATATCCAATATTACTGTAATTCATTTTCCAATACACCTTCACTCAGCAGCTGTACTCCAATGTTTGGTCTATTATAATGTCAAGTCTGCTAGAATGTTTATTTCTATATATACTGTACAGTATTTCATAAGCGAAATAAATATGATAAGCAATTCAAAGTGCGAAATCCATCAGCAATCATTTATATCACTGGATGTTATTTTTAAAAAATGCAATGCCTGAACTTGGTGTTTTTCTGACATTCCTGGGGCAAGCAATATAAGATCCATATGCTCATCCATCTTACTGAAGTTACTTACTGTGGCAAAGAAATGGGTTATGGGTACTATTGTATTATGGCAAATTGAAAAGGGAGTCATCTCGATCCTCTCGTCATATCATGTGAGGATGCCAATTAACTGTCATACAAGCCTTGCCAAAAGACTTTTTGTGAAGACAGAGCGCTTTTTGTTCGTCCAATTGTTCACTGTACTGTAGATCACAGTTTCGTAAAGGCTCATCTCTCAAGTAGCATTTTTGTGCGTCCTTCCCTTCAAAAGCAGTCTTTCAATAGAAATATTGTGTACTGTGCCCTTCAGATGGAGGTTGTTTGCAAATCCCCATGGGCCTGCCTGAAGTATAGGATTACTTACATGTGCTTCACTAACATGTTCATTTATCCAACCACACAGACCCATTTACATTCACAGAGAGTGATAATGTCAGTTTCGTCAAGAAAACCTTCTCTTCTCCTGTTTTGCAATTGCAGCTGGGGACAATGCGAGCAAGAGATGAGAGAGTAATAAAACAAGGATACTAAATATGATCTTCAACAATAGTACTCTGTGATTTGAATAGGGACTGGTCTTGAATCACACGGCCACAGTGCCAGTCGTTGTTCAGATTCGTCTCTCATTGAGTAAAGGGGGGGAAAAAATCTGCAGATGCGTTGCAAAAAGTAACGCAAGAAAATCTCTCTCAACTGACTATATGCCACATACAGTACAGTCAACATGAGCGGAATCAAAAACCGTCACGTTGTCAAAAAGGAGCATAGGATAAAGGATTGAGCAGACTCTCATAGGTAGAGCATCTGACCCCCCATGCTTTTAACCAGCTAATTAAAATTGTATGCAGAAAAAAAAAAAACCACCTTGGAAATCATTGCTGCTATTCCCAAGAGAAGCTGGTGTTTTGAACTGCTGTGTAGGTAGACTTGTATTTACCCTGGATGCAGTCCTTGATTAAAATGGCAGAGAGGAGAACTTGCCTGGGTTTGCAGTGGTTAAGCCACCAAGCTAAAATATCTCCTTTAACAAAATAATGTCATTGCACATTGCCTTTGCTGCTTTCATTTAATGTTTAAGAAATTTGATTTAATCTCCTGCTCGAGAATTATTTTTAATGGGTGTTTTGCTTGTAAGGTTGCCATTTGATATTAAACATTTCCCCCCTCTGCCGATTCCGAGGGCGATTTCATTTTCCTTCCAAGCTGCAACTCCAAAAACAGTCGACGAGACACCACAAGAAAGGCCCTCGAGGTCACTGGAAGATGTAGACTCGTTTTGGATAGCCGAAGAAAAATATCTACTTTCGTTCAAATTATACCTTCCCGACCATACCCGAACAATTCACGTCGAATATAAACATCCTTGCGGAAATATTACCTCACATCTTGAGTTTCTCTCGCCGCGGAGGTGCCTTGGACTCCGCCGAGGTAAACTGTACAAGGCTGCTAAAGTTCTCGACTGTTGAATACGGTCCATTCCCACCTTCAACTTTTGATGCCTATTTGCAGTCGCGCTCGCCGAGCTGCCAGCGAACAGAATCCTGTTACGAGCGGCGTGTTTTTCTTTTATGAAAGCATGTTAATTCAGAGGCTACCACAGTGTAAACTTGCCTGGTGTTTTACAGATGTAACCTGCTACAATTAATCACTGTACCTGTCTGTTCATCTCTCGACTTTATTAGTAAGCAGAGACAAGCAGAATTTATTGCCCAAATGTAATTATTTATTCATGTCTTATCCAGGACATAACAGACTAGAATGTGTACAACAATTCAAATAAAACTGTAATTTTTAAATGGCGTAATTTCCTAGAAAACTTATCAACAGCACGTAACTAATAAATAAGGATTTAGTTAGATCGCAGCATTCAAATCTTTTATATAAGGCGATATTATTTAGTATGTATTTATTTTCGTGGTGGCACGGTGGTGTAGTGGTTAGCACTTGCACCTCCAGGGTCCGGGTTCGATTCCCGTCTCTGTGTGCATGGAATCTGCATGTTCTCCCCGTGCTTGGTGGGTTTCCTCCCACAGTCCAAAGACATGCAGAGTAAACTAATTGGCGTTCCCAAAATCCCCGTAGTACGTGAATGGTGTGTGTATTAGTGTGTATATGTGTGTGTGTATGTGTGTGTGCCCTACGATGGATTGGCACCCTGTCCAGGGTGTACCCTGCCTCGTGCCCTAAGCCTCCTGGGATAGGCTCCAGGTCCCGCGACCCTGAATACAGGATAAAGTGGTATAGACGATGAGTGAGAGTATTTATTTTCTTTAGTGTTTGCTTTCCCATTTCCTAGAATTTTTTTGTTGATTTTCCCTCTACAGGCTGAATATTCTTCACATCTACAGTACATCAGCAGAGGGAAAATGGTTAGAGGGCTGTTCCTTCAGTCTTATTTTTAACCTCGAGTAAAGTGTCCCACCCAGAAATCGCATGCTCATAAAGTGTCTGTAAAGTGCCTGATCATAAGACAAACCTAGTATTCAAATTGATGGGAAATATTTGCCGTGTGGGTGTGGTGTAAGTTCTTTTTTTTAATTTTTTTAAACAAACAGGGGAGTTTGGAATAACTTTATTGCTTCAGGCCTCACAAGACTCATCTTGATGTTAATTGCCGATTTTTATGCTACTAATCATTTTTAATCATTAAAAGCAGACAGTGATAAGTGATGACCAAAAAAAAATAATAAATATGTCAATTCAACATATGCATAGTAACAATTCAACATAAGAACAATCCGATGAGTTTATATTTTGGAAATATATTCAAACATATTAAAAGGATTTTGAAATAAGCGTTTTGTTTCTGTATAATTTCAGCGAACTACCTTACAAAGCTAAGCGCACTGAGGCGCAGCCCACCAAGAACCCTTTCAAAGTTGTTTACACCATCCCACACACTAATTCACTGAATTAAACTAGATGAAAAAAAAAAACGATTGAGACACATTCCGTACATTCCAATGGTGAGATGCTGCTTCGAAGCCTGGGTGCTTTAAATAGACACCTGTAACCCGTGATCACAGAGGAGACCCGAGCCTCAACCCGGCCTGCATTTTTATGTGGCGTGTGAATCTGATGAGTCACCTGAGCCGATGGTGCTTTGGACGTGTGGCAGGTTTCCCCCCCAACACACACACACACACACACACACACACACAGATCCGGCATGATTTACAGCCTCTTACAGGAATCACCTACATTTCCAAACCACTCAGGCATACACACTCACACACAGTCATACACTGTCACAGACTTGTTGCGCAATCCTGTGCGGACAGCTTAAAAAAAAAAAAAATAATTAAAAGATGACAATAGCAGAGTGAAGGAAAGAACTTTAAACAGTTAACTGTGGAGTCACAGCACTAAGTAACTGTTAACTGCTAAGGTAACGCGCTAAATATCGAACTGCTGTCCTCATCCCACCTTTGACATGACAGCAGTTACAGGCTACAGCATGCTACCTTGTTGTGCCTGAATCAGAAAGAGTGAGAAACTGGAAGAAAGCCCTAGGCAGGAAAAGCAGAGAGCACCAAACAGTCGCTTTTGCGCTCCATGTGCCGTGGGAGGTTGAGGTTGGTAATTGTTCTCGCCCCCCCTTCTGAAGCCTTATGACTCAGGGGAGCTGAAGATCTCCATCACACCCCCATAACTCCCCCCATACCCCACTCCACCCCACACACCCCCCCGAGTGCCAGGAAAAGCTGCCGAACCACGCGTCTCCGCAAGAAGAAAAACAGAGCAAGAGCAGGAAAGAGGGGGAGAAGAAGAGAGAGAGAGAGAGAGAAAGGGAGAAAGAGAGCAGAAAGCCGCAGCAGTAAGAAGCTGCCCCACTCAGTTCTGTTGCTCTGGTGATGTCACGAGCATGTGACCCTGCCTCTCCAGTGACAGCTTTTTGAAGGGAGGGAAAAAAAAAGAGAGAGATTTTAAAGCTTCTGCCGTTTTGGGTTTTCCTGAAGGCTGTGCTCACCTCCTGAGCAACCACAGAACCACAGGAGTTCAGATCAAAATTTTTTACACCGGGCAGCACATAAATGGTTAATTGTCACAGGTCAGCCTCGGGCGTAAGGAGCGCACCAGCCAGTAAGTACGCTTCAACTGCACTTTTCAGTGCAGCAAGTTTGGCTCCATCCTCTCCAGTTAGGGGACATTTTTTTTTTTTTTTTTTTTTAAAGCCAGACCTGGTCATTACTTGTGGTCATGAAAATAGTTGATACGAAAATGCAATTCTTGTGGATGTTTTTACCCTTGCGCTTTTTCTCCTGGCATGATGCGTGTGCCTAGCTGAGGACGCCTCAAAGGTCATCAAAACCATAGAGAACCAAAATTTATCCTGGGAGCAGCTGACACTGGCGGCAATGGCATCGAACAGCCTCTTCAGCTCTGTGACACCTTGCCAGCAAAACTTCTTCTGGGGTAAGTGATAACTAAATTGAAACATTTGAATCTGTGTGATACAGTGTACAGGGTGATAAAGTCAAAGACAGTCAGAGATCCACATATCAAAGTAAACTCTGTTTTTGCAAAAACAACAACAGCAAAAAATCCTGCCATGCCATGAAAACATTTACATTACGAATACATATTTGCAAACATTTGCAAGCAGCCAACATGTTTATACAGCTTAGGGTTACATGTGTGGAAGGATGTCGAGAAGGGAAAAAAAAGTTCTTGAAAGATATTTCCATCAAGCATAAACATTCACTCAGCATGCTGCACACATTTACGGACAAGCAGTGAAACAAGGCATGGAAATTGAGCGGGATATGAAAGCGAATGCACGAACGTTTGACACGGCCTGTTGGATTAGTGGGTGTGCATCATCATCTCTGCAGCCGACTGGCCTGACCAGGAGTGTGAATGTCCATCACGGCAACGGCCCTGGTAACAGAAACAGAAATAGCAAGAAGAATATGCAGGAAAGAAAAGTGTGATTAATGTCTGCTCACTTACACTGATGTTTATTTTGTAAGGATACACAATCAAGCCTTTTGGAAATGGTATCATTAATCTCATGACATGATCAAATTATACCATTAACTAAGAAATAAGCAAAAAAAATAATAAATCAGCTACACTTTCTGTTATTAAAATGTAATTCAATTTTGCAATTGCAACTGGATAAACGAAACACAAAGCTTCATTGTGCACAATTTCCTGATGTCAAACTCAGACCCTTTTATTCCGCTTGATCTATGGCTGTACATATCCCACCAGAGCAGTTCTGAATAAGTCCAAATGTCTTGTTTCCAAACACAGCTGTGCGGAGCGTGCGTCCTGAGCCACACGAGCTGCACGCTTCCCTCCGTGATGCCAGAGCCAGAGAGGCACTTATAGTAATCAGCACCCTCTATTAGCATGTTAACCTCTGGTCCTCTCTAACATCTCTGGGGTGAGAGAACAGAAGGATGAGAACACCATGGCGTGAAGTTTAGTGCCTGCTGAAGAATAACGCAGTATGATTAGGGCTGCTGCAGGTGTGAGCAGTAAATGACTGATGTTAATCAAAACCAACCCGGTGTTAACATGTGAGGTCCATTTTTTGGTTATAATATATAAATATATACATAAGTAATTAAAAAATCATGCACAACAGTATGTTCGTTTAATTAGGCTGCAAACATTCTTTTGTGGCGTGGAATAATCGTCGACATGTGTGGCAAGATATAGATTCGCGACTCGCATATTTTGTTGCTCTTTCTATCAAAATCGAAGGCAAAAACTAGTGACAGTGATCCCATGGTAGCGATTATGATTTTGGAAAAAAAAAAAAAGAGGGAGAGCGAGAACAATAAAAAAAATCCACCCGAACTACAGTCTGATGAAAGCGGAGAAGACGATTTAATGAGCTGATGACTCAAGATCCAGACTTGTTTCAAAATATCCATATACAGTAATTGAGACTACATAAGCTGCGAAATGAAAAAGCAGCTTCTGTTGCGTGTACCGGCTCCACAGATCCTACCACAGACATTTCATTTTTGGAGACGCGCTAAAAGCAAACCAGACGCCACTTTTCCACAGCAGGGCCGGTGGAGGGAAGCCCTCTCATCAATAGATAATTGAAGCGAGGGGAAAATCACTAAGTCCTCAATGGTAGCTTGTAAGAAAAGGGAGTCATCTCAAGAAGATCCCATTCTCAAAGGAACACTAATTTAGCGCAATTTCATTACAGCCAGCAAGCAAGCATATAATTAGAATGGGAATTTATAGATAATGATACCTGTAATGCTGTCTGGAATTTGTCGGTTTACTGTCAATATACTGAAAGTAATGGAACTAATGTGTAATTTAAGATTATTTAACCTTTTATTTTGGCACGCTGTTTGCCTTGATTGTAATTGTTATCTTCTTTTAAACCAAATATATTAAACATTTTGAATCGTTTTCCAAAAAGTAAGCTAGCTCTCAAGCAGCTGGAATGCAATGCAGAAACTTATAGGAACTTATAGAAACTTATACACCGTCGTTTAAATCACAGCCGTTTAAATCCTTGTCGTTTTTTTTCCTGCATCCAGCCATGAGGACACTTCTCACTTCTTAAGTCCATATACAAAGATATATGGTATTACAAATGGCCCATGAGAAAACACTTCAATAATTGGAACATGGCAAAGGGAAGTGACAATTTAATCAAAGCACTTAGTCAAACTGTACAGGAAACCGAATCCCTTTTCTAGTGTCAGAGCAAATGTGCAGTCAATAGCTCGGAGAAATGGACAGAGGCGGAAATGACAAGAGGACGTCTTCGGTTTCACATCACAACAAGGGCCATCTTCTAACTCATTCGAATTAGCTTCTCGCGCACTCCCAGGAGGGTAAAAGTGTTAAAAGTGAGGGATCAGTTGCACACCTGAGCGTCAGCCCGCTGGCTCAAGAATACTGGAGTGACTGTAGGCACCCGTGTGTGTGTCTGCCGCTGTAACTGGAGTAAGGGGGAAAAAAAAAAAATGAGGATCAGTTTGCGCCTCAGAGTTCCAGAACTGCTGGGTCGCTAGAAACCCACAGGTGGATCAAACAGCACCCATCTGCAGTGAGGGAGGTGGCAAGGGGCTTTTGTGCTGGCTCATTTGTTTTAGTTTTCCTCCTCCTCACCCCACACACTTAAATAAAACAGGTCTACTGACTATGCTGGAAATGCAGCTGAATCACTTAATCACTGTCTCGGCACCTGTGATGCAAGCGCTTCATCTGGACGTCTGGGTTACGTTAGGTTTTGTGGTGCTCTCGTGTACGGTGCAGATTCACCTACACATTTCTTTTTTTACAAAGGATGAAATCATATATGCTTTGGGCATAAAGGAGAGAGTGGGCGTGCACACTGATACTGTGTTCAGTAATTGGCTTTGAAGTAGGAGCAGCCCGTTTTTTTTTTTTTTAATGCATTTCCCCTCTCAGCCGGCTAGAGACTAGAAGAAGGTGATCAGGGAGAATCATTTGACTTCGCAGCTCGGGTTTAAGTATCACCATGTCCAAGGGGAAATAAAGAGAACGCAACTTGTGTTATCTAATAGGACCTGCTAAACCACATCTTTGACCGTTGCATTTTAATATCTGTCTGGAGCATTTTTTTTGTGGGATCGTTGTGTGTATCAAAGCAAAATCACATCTGGCATCACTTGACAAGTCAACCTTCTGTTTCCTTATGTTCATTTGATGTATAAACTCCTAACAGTAGTCCTGTCTAGCTCTTCAAACTGTTGCACCGATGCATCAATTCCAATCAATGTGTCTGTCAGAAGAATGACATGGTACGAACTTTAACACTGTGATTCCTTACAGTTACACAAAATGGTGTTGTCAGGCAAGGGGCATCAAAAGCTATTCGAATTGCTATTCGAAGCGCTTGTCGTTTTGTTGGTGGCATCCAGGCCCCACTTGTTGTTACAGTATGTCATGCATCAGTGAAAAAAGATGCCTGTTTTTAAAAACAGAACCAGACATAACAACAAAAAGTCTAGGAGGACCTGAAAGTTAAATCGAAATATATAGATATTTTTTTCAGAGTTGTCATTTTTAGCAACCACAGGCATCCTACAATACATGAGAAAATTTCACTTCAAAGCAGGAACTGTCAAAATGAACCACAACAACATTCTCAGGCAATGTGTGTGAATTCTCTGAATTCATTATATCCAGAAAACAAGCTCTCTTCGGTGCTTATATAAAATGTTCATTTTGGTAAAATCTGTGAACAAAACTAGATAATTAGCAAACAATTAAAAGCTTCCTTCAGGAATACTACTTAGAAACACTTTGTAAAGTTCAGGGTTCCCTCAGAGGTAAAACCCAAAGAATGCTTTAGGGGGTTGGATGGAATCTATTTTCTAAAAGGATACTAACATATACTAAACCACCAACTTACACCACCACCGCAACCCTTCACACACACACACACACACACACACACACACACACACACACACACACACACATTTTCAAAACTTCCCTCTTGTATCTTAAGACCCTTATTTTAAAGTGTATAACTTGTGACTATGTTTTAAGGTAAATGATTGAATTATAAGATAACCAGTCAGGAGGTAAAAATGATTAAACATTCCAGGGGTAAAAACACATCACTGATACTGGCATTGCCACTTCAACAATGCACTTTGTTTTAAAGATAGACTTTGGTTCTAGACTTAACCAAAGTAATTGCAATGTAATTTATTTTTATGCCATTATTACATGATGATGGATTCAGTCGGTTTTATTTATGAAGCTGCATTCTATTGCATTTTTTTTTAAATACCAAAAAAAAACAAAAAAAAAAACGAATGAACCTTTACCATGTTCAGCCTAAGTATATACAGATGCTTGTAATGTCGTCACTGATTAGCCTTTCACAGAAGCATTAAAGTGGAGTAATTCAGTTAACTTTAGACATTTGAGATCTTTATTCTTAAGATGCCAAAAATGTTATTTTATTTAGTTCTGACCCACATTGCAGTGATTACCAATAAAATAAATGCACCCACTGGGATCTCGTTCAACCATTGATTCATGAATTTCAATTCTTTTAAGTTTAGTTCAACAATCTAAATTATACATCATTTAAATTTTACAGAGCATCATAATTATTTTATATTATGGGAAAGGTATGCAACCGAAGAGACGGACTTTGTCTGTTAACAGAAGAGCAAAAATGTAGCTCATGACAAATTAAATATTTTCAGATGGAGAACTTCCTGCTAGGTTTGATGTGTTATGTGCAGCCCAAAACCCTAAAGTACTGTAAGTTAAGTTTGTAATGTGCTTAATTCTATTGAATTAGTTTATCTAGAACCATTGCCGTTACTTTTTTTCCCAACTGACATACGTTATTTGAATGGGAATTATGTACTTAATTTAAAAATATGTTGATAAATGAATCATTTATTTCAGTATAGAAATTATCCCAATAAATGTTCTGTTATTTATTACACAGCATACAGTATATTTGTTAACTACTAGGAATGATGAAAAAAATGATGAAGTAAAAAAATTGTCATTATTAAGAGTCTTTATGAGGGTGAGAAACGGAAGTCTGAACCTGATAAAAGCTCATAGGATTTTAAAAGGTGGAGAAAATTATCACCAGGATGTCCCGTCATATGCAATCTCTGCGGGAAAACAAAAATCAAGACATGTCCAATGGTATCATCAAAAGACTGGAAATGCTGCAGATCACTGACTAAGTTAACTGACCAAGATGAAGGTCTAACAGATCGAGTTAGATGCTGTTCCTGCTTGGCTGGAATGAAAACCTGTAGCCACTCGGGCCTTCTGATGATACCACTGAACAACCCTGAATTCCAGAGTGGGAATACAATATACTAAGGGAATGATACATATACAAATATGCCTAAAATGCACTGATAATCCCAAGTACTTACGACACCAAAGAACCAATTTATCATTGTTTTACTCATGTATTAATGCATTTGCACAAATGGTACTGTATGTGTAGAAAATCTTTATGAATAACGTCTATTGTTTCTGTTAGGTAATGTTATGCATGTCATATCTTGAATGTTAATTACTTGAACAAGGAAACATTTCAGTATCGGTTTATGATTAAGAGGGATTATGTGTGCCGAAAGGAAATGAAAGGAGTCTAAAGAGGATGGATATCGTCCCAATTGCTTACACGGGGCTGGCGTCCAATTAACAAGGATATAAAGGATATACTCCCAAACTCTAAAAATGATCTGTTGCGATATTGACCTCAGTGCCTTCCTGCTTCCAGAAGCATTTGCTCTCTATCATTTTTTCCTCACTAAGCGATTCATCAAACATTCCACGTTTTTAGTTTTGGATTATTATTTCCCCCTAAGCTTTGGTAATGACTAAGTTTAGCTCATAGGCTGAAAAGAATAGAAGACTAGGCAGACCTCCTCCCGGTGAGAATGATTGAGTTTCTACCAAACAATGGCAGCCTTATTTTTTCATGAAGAAATATCAGAGCAGTGGCCAAGCAAATCACCTGGTTCCACAGACTTTTGACATCCTGGAATAATTCATTTAATCTACTGCTGTGCACATATGGCTATAGTATACTTTACCCCAGCCTGAGGTTTATATTCTCGAAGAGCAATGCTCTGTGTGTCTTGCTCAGATTCCGGGCTGCTGTTATATTCTTGCCTTCATTCTTGGTTTCATTTGAGCACCACACACTTAAAGAATAAAGTGGCGCTAACAGAAGCTGAGACAAATCAGCGCTGATGGGTTACACGCATGTTACGGATATCTGCCTGCTTGTGTTGCCCATCAGGTGTTCAATCCCTTGTCCGCGCATGTTACACCATCCATCATTCTCATTCTACTGCAGAAGGTGAAATCTACTCCCAATAAATTTACTACTAGTTTTAACTTTCACACAGCAAGTAGCAGTGGATACATTAGAACAGTATCTTACATATCTATAGTATATATTATAAATATTTTTCAACCGACCAGGTGGTTTCAGAGAGGAAGTAGACCAGTGCAATTCACAGCGGAAGAGAAACATGTGAGGTGGAATTCTGATCTTGTTTCTAGTCCAAAATAAGCACGTTCTTACGGAAAAACGACAATCTATCCTTATCCAGGAGTGTTTGCTGTTCATACTGATCCTGTGAATATAGGGAAAAGCTAATTACTTAGTGGGATTTTGCAGTGTAAATATAGTAATATTTGCTCACCTACAAATATTATATGTAATATTGTTTTATAAGACATAAGAAAGAAAGAAAAAATACAACTTGTATATCCAATAGCATGTTTAAACTGTTTACGCTTACAAGCCCTTCGAAGCACACCGCTTAAGGGACAACACAAAAAGAGTGTAGTGTGGTGTGGTGTAAAATGTCTGAACACCTAGAGCGCTCCACAGCAGACAGTAGAGCGGCACACACTCTTAATGCCAGACCTCGTTGTTATGAGTGTTTAATGGCAGCCTACACATCAACGCCCTTTTTTCTTTCCCCCTTCCTAAGCCACATAAGTTCCTTTTCTGTTCCTATTTTTAAGTACAAGTGATCTCAATTAAGGACCTCCACGAAGGATGAAGGCGGCAGACATTCATGCCAATAAGAGCAAAAAGGAAATTGTCTTTGTAGCCGGCCCCCCCTCCACCGACCACAGCAAGCCTCCATCTCAACTCTGATTTCCACACGAGACTGCCATGCCGCACGCTGCACTCATCCAAAACAGCCAGAGGAAAGCACTCGGAGTGCACCCTCTCCGTCTTTAGCCCTTAATGGAAAATCTCCTACCCGGCCTCGTTTCTGTTCTACCACTTCTGTGCCATCTCAGTCGTCTCTGCCATTTCTGCACGGTTGCAGTTTGCTGCCTACTCAGATCCTTTGCCTTATTTGATAGCTTGGCAAGTAGAGTTTTAAGTCTGCCTAACTGTCTTCTTCTGCAATGATGTCATTAGCCGTTCAATGACAAATAGTAATTATGGGCTTAGATTAAATCTAGGGATCGAGAGGAGTTGAGGAGGTCTTCCTGATTCACTAAGAAGTATGTTTCTGTGAATGTGTCTTTCCTCTCTTTTTTTTTCCTCACTGAAACACACACACGCACACACATATTCTCTCCACCCCTCTGTTCTGCTGCCTGCCAAGGATGGAAAGTAAGTGTTTGAAACTGGAAGGTTCCGTGGCCCCATCAAAATGCTCCACACATAAAACCATAATTAAGTGTCTTTAAAAATGCACCACTGTGAAATGGAGCCTTGATCCAGGGACTTAAGAGGCTGGATTTTTCCTTGCAACCAACGAAAGAACGCAGGACTAGAGAAAAACACACATATACACACACACACACACAAACACACACAGAAAAACACTCATGTAGCATGTTACATAAAACCGTGGCTTTATGAATCAAAATTGTAGTCATTTGGATATTGTTCCCACCCTGAAGCTCAGTATCTCCTTTTGTCTAAAGCAGCAGTCAACAAAGGCTCCTTTGTCTTGTGTCATTATTTATAACAAGGTGTGTATCAACAGGGGAAATGTGTGGATGATGATTGCACAAACTCTTTTCCATAAAAAAAATTCCAGAGAATACCAGTCTGATGATTTATCCACAGCAAATCACACTATCATCTCTTTGACAAGCTCATCCTATCGCTTCAGTATCAGATCTTCATCAGGTCCTGGTTCTGTTAGTCTGTTTCCCAACAAACTAAGCGCATCCTATCATCAGGCTCTGAGACTGATCGCTACAGACATAAGATGAAAGATGAAAAATGTGATGAAGAGCAAAAAAAAGTGAGCTTGCATCCTTCGTAAAACTGAACAGCTTCGACTTGTCGTCTTTATGGCACATCAGAGGCAGCTGTGTGGGCTGCTCTCGGCTCATTAGGACATCAAACAACGAGCCCCGAAAGGAGTGGGCAGAGTCCCGGTCTCGAGGCTCAGAGTACGATTGAAATTAAGTGTGTACACTCCACACTGATATTGCTGGCAGATGTCGCGCATACTGTACAGCAAAGTAGATTCAGATGTGACAAACGCTCTTTGATATCTCTTTGTATATGACTTAACACGCAGTTTGGTGTAGGCATATCAACAGCCACCCTGTTTCTGCTATTAGATTTTATTTGCACCATAGTTTTATTGATTGTCATGGTAATATCTTTTTTTTTTTTTATTATTATTACATTTGCTGCAGGGTGATCATCACTAGGGCCATCCTAGAAACAGTGCCATAAAACAACACTTTTTTTCCATTCGGCACACTTCTGGCCCAGGGCAACAGAAATGACGGAGAAAGCAAGACACAAACCTGTGACCCCAGACTGTTTGAATAATACCCAGTGCGATTTAACTATGGATATGTTTAATACTGGTACAACCTTAATTACAACCCTACTGATTTATCCGTCCATAAATTTTAAGGCAATATTCTGAAACGCTGGCCAGTCTGAACCATATTTTCTGATGTTCTGGGCAGAAAGAGAAGGAACGTAATTCAATAGGCTTTTTTCCTCTGTCATAATGATGTGCCATATGCATGTCTGTCTCTGCTTCCAAAAAGTTTTTCTATCCTATCCCACATCCTTATAGTGAAAGACATATAGACTTTATAGAAAAAGTCACAGACAATACTGCATCCAAAACACACACACACACACACCGTATATATATGTATGTGTGTATGTGTGGGTGCACGTGTGGTAATGCCACCTCGCTTTTCTCCATCACCACACATTTGTGGTCGTACGTCTCATCTCCATAAACCTGCATGTGGAAATAAGGCACCGTAACTTCAGTAAAGCTTTGAAATGTAACTGCCATCAGTATTTATATGTGGCCAGATAGACTTTAGCGAGTGTGTTTAAAACGTTCCTCAATGGAAAGAACACCAAGACTGAGATCTATACACCATCTTTACTCTCTCTTTACACTAAATCCAAGCAGATTGTATGATATTAGTTTTCTCTGACTGAATAATCCTATAAAGCATTCATGTTTTTTGGTCTATCTGCTCACTTTTCGGGCTATTTATAGTGTGCGTCGAGTAGGCTGGAGTGTAAAGTCTGGTTTGTTTTGCCCTGTTTTGAGTCAAAAAAAGCATTTAGTTACCGTTCTTTTTACTTATCAGTTGTCATGGCATGTATGAGTGGGCACTGTCAAATGGGCATTGCAGTAGGTATAATAAGTATAAGTAGTATCAAAACAACAAGTGTACTGTATGCACATGATTAATAGACTGATTTGTTCAATAATATTATTAGTTGCACATTTTGGTTAAATTTAAACAACTGTGATCCTGACAGATTTAATCAGATTTGTATTCCATATTTAACACTAGTGTCTGGATATCTTTTAACTGTTTAAGTTAAGTGACAGATGTGGGGGGGGGGGGGAAGTTTTACGCACACACACACACACACACACACACAGGAGGGCAGTTAAATAAGCTTGCCTCAACTCTGTAGTAGAGAACATGAAAGATATCTGGAACATTGAACACATTAGGCTATAACAATCACGCAGTAGAGTGAGAAAAAAAAATAAAGCTCAGACGTGACGCGTGATTATTTGGGGAAGGTTTTTTTTTTTTTTTAAATACAGGAAACTGTAGCAAATGACGCCTGTGAGTAAAGCTCCAGTTAAAGTTTTGCCGGTGACGGAGCTGGTTTCGGACACTTCCGACTCTCATTTCATTCGTCTCGTGCGCACACTGTAAGAGCTTCACACTACTCCTACTACAAGACAGGAGCTTCTGTAAACCTCGGCGGCTCGCCTTACCTCTGGTATACAGTAACGCGCGCGCGCGTGTGTGTGTGTGATGCGCATTCCCGTAGATGCGAGCGCGACTCGGCGCTTCAGCCCCCCGTCCAGCAGCCTGCAGCCGCTCCCGGCCAAGATGAACGAGGTGAGCAGCAGTAGCGGCGGAGGAGCAGGAGGAGGAGGAGGAGGATTAGGCGGAGGAGGTAGCACCGGCGGGATTAACAGCATTAGTGGCGGGAATGCGGGAGGTGGAACCGGGCAACACGACGCGAGGCTGCGGCCGCTGGAGAACCGCTCCATGGCAGAAATCATCGCCGATCATCCGGCAGAGCTCGTGCGCACCGACAGCCCGAACTTCCTCTGCTCCGTGCTGCCCTCTCACTGGCGGTGCAACAAAACGCTGCCGGTCGCTTTCAAGGTAAAAAAAAAAAAAAAACTTCTGCGCTTCTGTGTTTTCTGCTTTTGTTTTTGGGATTCTTTTTTTTTTTAACAGAAAATAAAAATTATTATATTATCATAATATCAACTTATCAATAATTAGGGGTGAGATATTAAGATCATTTGTTCCAGAGTCATTGTGTGTGTGTGTGTGTGTGTGTGTGTGTGTGTGACTAAACAAATTAATTTAGTTATTTTCATGTACGGAAACTTTTTTTTTTCTTTCACACGGTTATTCATTTATTTTTTTTTATTTAGTGGCTCACTGAAATTTGCATGTACTTTGGCTACATGATTAGTTATCTAATAGCAATTAATACTACTGCTTTCAATATCTCTAATACTGTCCTGTTAATTGGCCTAATAAACCTAACGTTAGTTTTTTTTATTTATTTACTTTAATATAGAATCTAAGTATAAATAAGTGTGTTTATAAATATGTAACTTATGTCTATCTATCCATCTATCTATCTATCTACTGTATCTATCTATCTATCTATCTATCTATCTATCTGTCTGTCTGTCTGTCTGTTTTTCCTGTCTTTTTATTGTTGTCTATCTGTTTATTGCTGTATGGTTTGTTTACAATGTTTTTAAGATTCTGACATAATTATATAAAAAATTGTGATAATATATTGTCATTATCATATTCTTATATAAATTTAAAATGCCTAGAGATAAATACAGTATTTTATATATTTAACTATTTTGCACATTTCATAATAACAGAGAGGACAGTAAATGTGTGAGATGACAGACAAGCACACAAAATGTGTGTGTGTGTGTGTGTTTGTGTGGGTGTGTGTGTTGTGTGACTGATGACAGCTTTTCACATTTGCGTTCTCCCAACTTGCTTTCGTCATAAAAATAATCTGGGAAATTTCTCCGTTTTGAAACAGCTCCCACACATGCTGAGCAGTTGTCCACTGTTTTTCCTAGTCATAACTGCTTTTCATTTTGACCAATGTTTTAAGAAATAAATGTACTGTATATTCATACAGACATATTTATAGAAAACACATTTCAAGCACAAGCCGAATATTGGAATTAAAAGCATAACAGCACTTTAAAAGTATAAAATATAAGCCAGTCACGTGTTCCCAAATGTTTACTTTTACTGCAAGCTTCTGCTTCTCGGCTTTGTAATTTTGCTAGAATGACTGGGAGTGCTGATTCAGATAATTCCAGCACTAGTTAACAGAACTTCCTAACATGACCCCAGTTGGCCCTGGAAGCTATCAGTGCAGTAAGTGTTGTGTCCCTGCAGGTCGTGGCCCTGGGGGATGTTCCTGATGGCACTGTTGTCACTGTGATGGCTGGGAACGATGAGAATTACTCAGCGGAGCTGCGCAATGCTTCAGGTGTCATGAAGAACCAGGTGGCTCGCTTTAACGATCTGCGCTTTGTGGGACGCAGCGGACGGGGTCAGTCCACTTTTCAGTCAATAAAATATTTAGCTTGAACACTTTTTGTTTTTACATTTAGATAATTATATCTATGATCTGGGAGCTGGAAAATGAAGGTTTTTTTAAGGGCTATGATTGTCAGCTTTCTGGCTTCATTCATTGGCAGCAGGACAGAAATTAAAGAATGAAAAAAAAACAGCCAACTTTGAGCTTTCAACAGATGTCAGTTGGGTAAAGCCGTGTTGTCTCCTGTGTGTAATTATCAGGTCTGATCCACTTAATGCCAATTTTGCTGTTGTTTACATAAGGGGATCTGTAAGTAGATAAGATTATGTGGTGTCAACATAAGATGAGAGAGGTTTACACAGTAAGGGCACACTGTACGTCTGTTGTCTTAATATTAGTCAATCAGCTGTATTTATTTTTGTACTTCGTGACTACCTACACCTGCTCCAGGCCAAAGCACCATGTGAGCACAATGTGTTCCTAAGTTTGTGCAGAAAAGCATGTGACTAAGGACAAAAAACAAAATACAGACAAAAAAAAACATTATTTTAATAATTCCATCAGCTACCGTACAGACCACGCCTAATAGCGCATGATTGTTAATTAAGTTTCAAAGTTGTATGTGTTCCTGGGCATGTTAAATCTAATAAGTATTTATAAAAATGTATTTATGCATATTTACCTATTTGAATTTAGTAGTGGCTTTATGTGTGTATATAATTAATTTGAACCTGAATTTATAAAATAATTGTTCTTATTTAATTTAATTTAATTGTATTTTATATATTGTATATTAGCCTTCCTTTTTAAAACTCAGCTTGCATGTGCACTGTGCAGTTAATACTGTAGCATGTGATTCGCTCGGCCAAGGCAGTCTTTTCCATAACTGTTTGACTATTGCCACCCCCCCCCACCCCCCCACCCCCCGCTTCAGTAGGCACTAAATATCGAGATCCAACATCTATATCTATATCTATATCTATCCATCTATCATTTGCAATTTTTAAAACATCAAATTATACATTTTTTCCTTTTAAATAATGCTAAATCAGATTCAGATTTTTTTTTTTATCAATTGGATTTTTTCCCTGTAAATTGATTTTCTTTGCTGAGAATGCATTACTGACTTCTAAAGAATGCATTAATCGACTAGAAGATTTTTTATACAATCCAGTCTTTCAGATTTCATATCTTAACTGAAGCGCTTACACTTTTCATCATCACAAGAGAAACAATTCAATTCGAGTTGAGATAAAAACCTCAGCACTGGAACTGTGTGTATGTTCTTGGTGTGCTCTGCCGGTTGTTGCTCAGAGTTGCGATGACGTTCCGCCCACTCCTTCCTGTCTCTCTGACCAAGCACTGACATTCCAATGAGACGTCACGTTAGAACACTGCATTCCTCTTAGAACCCCATTAGAGCACAATTTATCAGCAATCTTGTTGGCCAAAGTTAATTGATGAAACAGAGTTGTTGCCACCTACATCTGATGCCCGGAGAATTAGGTCTAAATTAATTATTTTTGTGATTAAATCTGGCAGAGAGCTGTAAACATGGTATCAGGTACTACTTTTATTGTTAGGAACTAAACTCAAATTATTATGTTTGCACAGGAAAGAGCTTCACCCTGACAATTACAGTGTTCACAAACCCTCCACAAGTGGCCACTTACCACAGAGCCATTAAGGTCACGGTGGACGGACCACGTGAGCCAAGAAGTAAGTTAAATGCTATTTAAAGTGACCAAATCTCTGTATTCTTGTCTTTTCCTGTCCTATCTACTGCTTGTTTGTGGTGTGATGCTCCTTTTTCCTCTGTTGCTTTATTCTTAGATTCTGTAACTCAGATATTGGATGGCTTTGGAAGTCTAAACAAAAGCGATAACTAATTTTTTAAAATCTAGTTATCTTATTTTTATTTATTTTATTCATTGTCCTACCTGTAAATGGAATAATCCTTTTGTTTTTGCGTGCATGTGTGTGGGTGTTAGCTGGGTTAATCTTGTGATAAAATTTTATACCATTACTCCCAAGAAGCTCCCAAGTGTTTGGAGAACTGTTTCTACACGCTGTAATGCTTAGACATTATCCGTCCATTTTGCGGGACGTCAGTGATCAACTTTTAAATATAGAGACCTGAATAGTCCTGTTCAAGTCAGTGGGTTTATTACTAAGTCCGTTTTCGTTTCATGTAAAGGTTATTTCAGTACAGCATAGTTTTTACGACACACCATAGTATGTTATAGAAGGTATTATATGGGATTTCAATCTACACTCAGTCTCAGCAGAATCAGTCTGTCTTTTGTGTTTCTTTGTTGGGATCTAGCAGTCTCCCTGTGTGTTCGTAGCGAGTTGTCAGCGAAGGTGTGTCAGGCTGTGCCGAGGCTCCTCTGGGGTGCTATAGTGCTAACATCAGCTCATTTTTAATGGCTTTCAGTGCCAACCTGTCTGGAGAACAGCTGTTTTACTTTATCATGAAAAAAATACATACTCCATCTTGGCGTAGGATTCAACCCTATCACATCGCTTGCAACATTTCTCTCTCCTTCCCTCTCACTTACTCTAGTCTCAGTGAACACATATGGTTCTGGTGTTTGAAGACACACTGGCTGTATGGTCTTGATTCTTCATTGTATTAAGACGGCCTCTAGCAGTCGCCACACTTTTGTTTGATGTCACAGGATTCCTGTGCTCCTGCTCTTCTTGAAGTGCTGTATCAAGAGGCAGACAACTTGCCTGTTACTGTGGCCCATAACCAACAAAACCTTTCTCAAGGCATTTTTTAATGCATATTTTTTTTCTAAGCTACCTTTTATAGAAGTTTTTAGAATTTAGAACTTTTGCTGGGTACAAGGCATATTCAAATGATGTAGTAATAGTTAATGCCGTTAAATTAATTGTGTGTAGATAAAGAGAAGGTCACGGTCAGAAAGTACATGCCGTTGCATAATGGGTCAGTGACACCGATCACGGAGCTGCGAAAGCGCCTGCGCCCTCTGAATAACGTTGTATTTCAGCACTTCCTTAACACGGGGATTCTGCATCATTAAGCATCTAATTGGTGTTAATGAGAGAGCAATTAAGAAAGAGGCCCAGCTCGCTGAACTAGACAATGGCAACAGTGTGCCGCTTTTCACTGAGCGAACGCTTGAAAGAACACCTTCTTCTGATTCACTTGTCAGCACTTACATTTGTTATGCATTAGAGCATTTATGTGTAATTTAGAAATAATAGGTGCATGTTTATGTACAGACTGTTTTATTTTCAGTCAAAATATAATTTGCTTATTATGTCTTAATACAGAGACTAATGTTCATTTAGGCTGCCTTTTATTCAGGGTGTCTGCAGGGCGTCAGTCGGAGTTGAATGTATAGCAGATATTAACTCAGCACAGTGTGTGCATTATTAATGTGTTTATGTGTTTAATAAACCATGATGGGTGCCATATGAAATGTTCATGGATGAGAACTTTCAGCGCTGTGTGTGTGTGTGCGTGTGAAAGAGATATGAAATGAAAGTATTGATAGTCTGGTTACATTAACAACTCACACCACTGCATTGATTTCAAATGTGATTTTCCATTGCAGCTCTCTATCTGTCCATCTGTCATACACTGATTTAAGCAAATAACTGCACCGCTGATTTGCTTGTATGAACCCTAAATCTCTCTCCATCTCTCAGTAATATCGCAAATGTATTTTTGCTGTTATGTTTGTTGTGTGCAGCCAGTTGTGGGTAAAGCTGGCTAAGCTCTAACCTATAATAGCCCTCATTAAAAGTTATTTAAACTAATAGATAGGGTGGGGTTGGTTAAAACAACACACTTGCTCCGGAGGCCCCATGTAATTGCAGATCATATGTCGGACTGTCATTCTTGGTAACACGTTTAAAACAATCTTTTTGTTGTACGCTGTCAGTTTCAAGTGCGAGGGCAGGACTCACTTAAGGCTGCATTTAGAATGGGAACTGCTCACATAAAACCAGTACAATCAAGAGAGGAGAAGAGAGAAAAACAGACATAGCCCTGGCCCACTGGATTGGGCTTACATAAGGTGGTGGTAGAAGTGCGTGATAGGTATCTAGCTGTATATGTCTGGTCTGGATACCCAGTGTCTTTGTCAGAGCTGTGTCATTACAGCTTGGGAAATAATGATTGTGCTCTGTTAGGCATTCTGCGACTTTCATATGGACAGAGAGGCAATAAAGGAGTGTGTCTAGAAATTAAAAAATCTTAAGGACCCTTGAATTTTTTTTTTTTTTTATATGTTCATGGGTGTGTGTGTGTGCCTCTTTCTTTCATGGCTTGCCGTCTGAAGGCTAAAATGTAAAGACCACACAGACACCTGGCAAGTCTCCATGACATTCTGACTCTGCATGTTTCCCTCTCTCTCTCTCTCTCTCTCTATTTCTACCCCTTTCTCATTTTCTCCTGGCTGTCATCCATGCTGTCTTTTCCCTCTCTTTTCCCACTTCCTGTACTTTACACTATATTGCATGCTTTTCCAGAAACACCCAAAACACCATTATTGCCACTAGAAGGGATTTCATTTTTATATTGTGCACAATGCATTAATTTACTGTGGTCATGGGATACTCTAGTCAAGGTCATGAACTTGTATGTGCACGTTGTAGGATATTGCACTGTATGTTCACTTTGCTATTTTGAGTTGTCATATTAATAAAATAATGTTAATGTACTACATATGGTTTAAACTGACTGTGCATGTGTGTGCTACACTTTAAGTAAGTGTTGGTCCGAGTTTTTGTCCATAATAATGTGTCTTTGAGATAAGCAATGTCTCATATATTGTACCACCTGGTTAAAAAACGTCAGTGTTTGGATGTACGTAAGCAAATACGTAAGAACCTTTGATTGGATAATTAGTGCAGTAATTAATACGTTTCAGCTGGTTGCAATTCTTTTAACTTTAATTGCTGCAATGAGAAGTTTCTAATTTTTTTAACCAACCATCTCAGAAGATATACTGTATCCTATGTACCTGTGTTTTAGAAGGGTCAAATTTTTGGCTTGCACCAAGCAATGAAAACAAAGTACAGAGATTGCTGAAATTGCCGAACTTGAGTTAGGAACTGTCCAACACATTTTTGAAACCTTATTATTGAAACTTCACATAAAGAAATGTGGTTGGGGAAAAAAAAAATCCATAATTACTTAAACGCTTGGTGAAGCTGCATTGTGAAAAATCGACAGTTGAAATCCCTGTGATGTTTAATAGTAAAGTGCAGTAAGTGCATTTCCAAATGCCCAATGTGGTAAGAATGCATAGGATTAGGACTAAACAGATTTGTTGGGCTTAAGATAACCAGTTGTTAGTCTTTATTTGCTAGGAAGTCTACAGATAGGACTACAGATAGGTCACATGGTCTAATAAATCCAGATTGACCGTATTCCAGGGTAATAAGGGAAGCACATGAAGTGATGCACTCATCATGAATAGTGCAAATATACACCTTCATGTGCTTCCCTTATAACCCTGGTGTATTTTATTGGTTTGGTCATACAGTATGTGGACTCAGCAATGTTATGCGACAATAAATTACATCAGCTGCTGACCTGAATGTAATGAATGACCAGGTGGTCACATCTATGCATTGTTCTCCCTGAAGCACAATAATGTGAAGATTCACTGGGCTTAAATTGTGAAAGAGTGGTTCCGGGAGCATAAGGAATTACTTAATTTCCCACATGAATCAACCACCACAGAGTTCTGACCTTTATTCTATTGAATGTCTCATAGATGTGCTGGAGAAGATGGGGTGGTTTTATTCTCCTATCATCAGTGCAAGATCTCAGCCAAAAATGAATGCATCTCCAGACAAAATTAATTGTTATTAATTGTGCATGAATGTTGTTAAAACAACGTCCAAGCGAATGCATGTTGCAATCAAAGCTATAGGGGTCCATGAAATGTTAGAGTGTATGACCATTTTTTGGCCAATCAGTGTATAAACTGACACATTGGCATCCGAAATTGACCAATTTCAGAGTAGCATATTGCAATGCATCTGTCTGAAACACCATTGCACTCGGCGTAATACTGCTCTTAGCTCGAACTGATATCACACGTATTACAATGTTTGAATCATGCGTAAATGAGAAATTCCTCTGTTGTAGGCAAACACCGCCCTACACATACAAGTCCTGAGCAACTGTCTGTGTAGCTTTCTGTTGAGATCTGAATACCCATGTGGACACTTTTGAGATTAGTTCTTCCCTTCACACAAGTAAGGGGCCTTTCACACATTCCCAAAGAGTTCAGCATGCTTCAGCGCATTTAAATTCTTGATTGTTCTTAGTCACTCGACTCTGTGACATCATTTACCTTAATCTTATACAAACTGGCTATGCATTAGCCTCAAAATGTAATGAGTTACTCATGAATCATGTGCGATGTTGCGATTTGACCCCCCTACACATTGTCAAGACTTAGCTAGGTATTTTGGTCATGGACCATATAAAAGGCAAAATATTTAATGAGTTTTTCATTAATATCCTATCAGCTTACCTGTTAACCACAACCTGGATTTCTTCATACATCCTTCTTATTAATCTTTAAATCCAGATTGTGCAAAATTTAAATTCATCCATTTCAACACAGCTAGCAAAAACGAAGCACTTAGCAAAAGAAATTGGGCTAAACTGCTTCACTCTCCCTAATTAAGTCTACCACATCGTTGTTGGAAATGATGTGCTTCACAATCCTACATAGTGCGCTACATCTCTATTTGGAATGCAGCCACCCAGACTAGTTACCCACAGTAGCGCTACATTAATTCGGAAATCCTTCGTGTCACTAAACGATCATGAAGGACCGTAGCTTATTCATTTATTTATTTATTTTTATTTGAACAATGGCAATTCTTGATTAATTACAAGTTTAAATCATGACAGTTCAGTAACGTATAGTACCAAATCATAGGAAAACTGCATATTTATGGATGTTTTTCAACTATTGTAAAGAATAGCAAAACACCTATGCAGTCTTGTAGAACCGCTAAGGTTTACCTACAAATAACTTATGCAATGCTATGATGTAATGTCTGTAATGACATAAAAAAAATTTAAGTTTCTGTAAAATTGTTTTTTGACAGCTGTGATTTCTCCTGAAGCTTGGCAAGTTTTACTGAACTCTGACTTTCAAACTTTTTGATGACGTCCACATGATTTTCCACAATCATGGGGTCAGACTGTAGGAAAGCCACTAACTCAACTTTAAATATTGCCCATACTAAGATTTTCTCTATATATGACACATCACATTGAATCAGGTATTAAGTCTCATTTTATCTGATATTGAGATACAGTATATATAACTGGGATATATATAACTGGGATATATATAAGCAAGATTATTACTGTATAATGTCCGGTTGCTGAGATATGGCCAGTGTGAGATTGTTTGTGAGGAAGGATTTTTTTTTTTTCCATGACGTAGTAAGAAAAGGGAAACCCTCAGCCTCATTTTGACACCTGGATTTCCCTGCTACCTCTAAAAAATTACTTTGCCAGCAGTGCATGTTTATAGTGAAAAAAGCATGTTTCTCTCTCCCAACTGGAATAACCAGCTTGGATAGTGTTCAAGTGCTTTAAAACAAGAATAAGTATTACACTTTTGTCAGTTCTGTTAAAGGATCAGGAAATAAGGTATTTATGAACCAAACCTGAAGGACATTAAAGGCTTATTAAAGATACAGTTCACCTTCACTCTAATAAACCTGATTTGATGTGTTTTAATATGTCACATTTATGCAGCCGTAATACCTAAGCAGTCGAAGGTCTCAAATCTTACTTAAGGTTAAGGCCTTACTGAATAATCCAGTATATTAGCACTTCTGGCATTTGACCTTGTATTGCAGAATTCAGTTAAGTCAACTGCAAAATCATTACACAGCTAAGGTCAGCCAGTCTTAGCTTTCTATTATCCCTTTAGTTGCCTTTGGCTTTTTCTCTTATTACCCTCCTAATTCATGTCTTCCTCCATCAGACATGCTGCATTTGTTTATCACTGTTAGTCATGATGACCAAACTGCCAATGTGGGAGCAAGAGGGAAATAACCTCTGATGATATCTCTTTCTTATTTCATTTATTATAGCGTTTCAGGTTTCCTTTGTCTGTATAATTCTGATTGTAATTTAATTTGCACTATTGCTATCAGGGAACTTATTACTGGATGGTTAGAGATGTTGTCTTGGAATTACCTTGACAGACCTTTAAGTATTTAGGCCTTAGCCCTGAAATCAGCCCTGTGTCAGCTGGAGGTTACATATCTTACAAGTAATGTTTGGCCATGGTCCCAGTGGGCCAGTCAAGCATCTGGAATGAGTGTGTCCGCGCTTCCGCTGCATGATTGGACAGGGAAGTGTTGGCTATCGAAAATCTCACCCTCTTGTCTGGGAGATGATGGGAATATTTGGGACTTCCCCCCCAGCAGTGATATCATCTGGTTTCCTGACTCTCTTAAATACCTCCACTCATTCAGGCTCATTCCCTAATTCACTAATTCCCCCTGCACCAGCTGATAAAGCTTGGTTCCAACTCCACATGGGTATCTAGAGGTAGGCTGTGAAAGAAAGAGCAGGCATATTCAGCTCATACACAACACTATTTAGAAGGCTATGCCCATGTAATTACCATTATTATATAATTTTCATTATTATATAATAATTGTGGTGCAATTTGTGCTTTTATGATCATGCTTCTGCTGTGCAATTATAAATTATCTCAACTCTAGGATTGTTTTTCGTCCATTAGAAGAACTTTAAATCATCAATTTTATCTAATTGCCAATTACTGTTAAAGATTACTATTTTAACTATTCAGTCAGTTTTGTCCTATATGGCAGCCATTATAGTCCAAGGTGTATGGTTCTCTTGCTTTGAAGTGAAAGTACACATCTTGATCCTGTCCCTTAAAAAAAAAAAAAAAAAAAAGATTCAAGGGTTAAGAACTGTCCAACACATTATTAAAACCCAGAAGGATTTTGTTGAGTCGTCAACTTCTTGAACAAAACGTGAAGAAAAAAAAAATCATGAATAGAGTTCACTTAAACACTTACTGATGCCTCGTTAAAAAATCGACAGTATAAATTACAGATGTGCTTAATTTCCACACACACAATGTAACGAAAAAGTCAGAGGATTGGAACCAAACAGCTGTGAAGTTAATCAGAAAAAAAGGACTTAAATTTGCCAGGGAGTATAAAGATTGGACTTCGGAGTGATGAAAAAAGATCATGTAAGATGTGTCAAGACTGACCCAATTCCAGAGCGATGGGCATTAAGAGCATTTCCACTTGCACAATGTGGTGAGCACTCACAGGATTGGGACTAAACAGCTGTATGGCCAGGAGAATAACACTTCAATTTGTTAGGGATCATAAAGATGAGACTTTGGAGCAATGAAAAAAGGTCATGTGGTCTGATGAGTTCAGATTGACCCTATTCCAAAGTGATGGTTGCATCAGGGTAAGGAGAGAAACACATAAGGCGATGCCACAGTACAAGCCTCTGGAAGCAGTGTTATGATCTGGGGTTGCTTCAGTTGGTCAGGCTCAGCAATGTCAGCTAATGACCTGGATGTACTGAATGACCAGGTTATCAGGTTTCTTCCCTGATGGCAATGACGTATTCTAGGATTCAAATTGTGAAAAAGTACTTTTTTAAATAAATGGCCGCGTGTATGTACATTTGTATCCATTTCCTAGGCTGGAAAAAACTGCATTTCACATGCAGCAGCTTACCACTGGCTCTAAAGGAAAAGTTGAGCATCTACAGTAGGTAAAAGATGTTCAATGTTTAAAATATGTTTATAAAAAAAAGAAGGAAAATGATTACCATATATTATGTTATCCATTTGTATTTGTTTGTTTGTTTGTTTAAAAGTAAAAGTAATTTATGATAAATGGCATCTGATCTGATTGGTTAGCTTCTAAAAAAAAGCAGGACAATTTTATTTTTTATATGATAAACTGTAAACTTCATCACGAATTTGTCAACATTTAAAAAATATTACATAAGTATATTTGATGAACATGTGCTCTATTCAAAATTTGGCCCTACAATGGCACTTGGGTGGGATATATAGATAAAAGTGAACATTTTGTCCCTGGAAGTGAAACAGAAAAAATTGAGGTACGGACTTAAATGACTCTGAGTGACTTTGATAAGGGGCCAGTTGTGATGGCTAGATGACTGGGTCAGAGCAAACACAAAACAACAGCTCTTGTGGTATGTTCCCGGTCTGCAGTGGTCCAAGGAATTTAAAACGGTGAACCGGCAACTTGGTCATGGGTGGTCAAGGCACACTGATGCACATGGTGAGCAACGGCTAGCCTATGTAGTCTGATTCAATATACTGTAAGAGCTACTATAGCTCCATTTGCTAAAAGGGTTAATGCTGGTTCAGACAGAAAGGTGTCAGAACACACAGTGTATTACTGTTTTGGTGGCACCTACTCATTATTATTATGCGGGTGGTCATAATGTTATGGATGATCGGTGTATATGCTTGATTTTTAGATTTAAAACTTTGCCTTTTGAACATGTATATTCTTTAGTGACACCCAGTAACAGTGCGTGCTGGTACAGTAGGTTCCTTGCATTCTGCTCAGCCCTCAGCAAAACATCAACGAGGGTCTACAAGCACGGACATCACTTATTACAGTATTTGGAGTCTAGAAAATACGCATGCACAATTCAGAGCTTTTTGTTCTGTGGTTAATTTTAGTATCAGTACCTGTGTGCACAGCTTGTGGTAAAATAAATACAGATTTTTTTTTTAAGAAAAAGGGGCTTGTTCAATGAATGAAAAAGTGACAGACTAGTGGTTTGGACCTGGAGCATTAAATAGATATTAAACAAAAAATCTGTCATTCATTACCCCCCTGCTTTTCAGCAAGATGTCTAATGTGGAAGAAATACTGTCTCCCTGTTTCTCCCAGTGTGTGTTCATTGTCTTTTTGTTCTCTTTACGATGATTGTAGTCTAGATCCTGTCAAAGTTGGTCTCCTGTGCCAAATGGAACAGTTCCAATTTCAGCAGGAGTTTTTGTCCCCCTTCCGTTTGATATTTATTTAACTGCCTCCTCGGAGAAGCTGGTACCGACCTAGACAGACAAGCAGCACCGTTTTTAATAGCCAAGAGGGCTAGGGGTAGTGCAGATTGAGGCCTCTCTCCTCTCCTTATTCCTCTTCTGCTATGGGTTGAGCCAGCACGGGGCACCTGTGGGCTCTTAAATGGTCTTGTTATGACTCTCCAGTAAAGCATTTGGCATTATGGACGCTTTGTGCCTGCAGATTCCCCTGTATGGAGAGCGAGGGAAAGATGAGAGTCTGTGGTTGTAACATGAAGGTTGCGCTTTGCTAGACAACCTGGGGTTTTTAACTTGCATGGCATAAAGAGTGTTTCACCTGCTTCGACCCTGTACATTAACAGTATGGACAATGCTGAATGTGGAATATGGAAAAATGCGCAGCTCAGCAGGGGTAAGCTAAAGTACATTAAACAGCTCTTTTGTTGTGGAGCCACTGATCATTTTGACTTCAAAGCCAGAGTGATAGGAATAGAGTACATTTTAAATTAATACGACAAGCCAAACATGCCAGTGGGCCGAAAAAGTTAATGCAGAAGGAAATGGAACACATTTTTATCCATCGCAAGCCATCTGAGAAGCCTGCCATACTCCAAATGCTAGTTAGCTGTACACCTTTACCTATTAATACACATGGGGAATTATATTAGACAGCGGGCTTCATAAAAACTGTATCTACAGTTCTTGTACTTTATAAAACATTATATTTCTGTCACTGAGCTGCCATGTTAAGGATATATACAGTATCCTTAACAGTCATGCGGTGCCATGGCCAGGATCCCAGCACCAGCAGCTCATGTGCCATCTTGTCTAAATTGCAGGGCACAGGCCGAAGCTGGACGATTCACCGAAGGCAGGCCTGTTCTCCGACCGCCTCAGCGAGCTCGAACGCATTCGACAGAGCACCATGAGAGTGGCTGTGCCAACACAAACCCCCCGAACTTCACTCAACACCCCCAACTCGTTCTCTCCTCAGGGCCAGAGCCAAATCTCAGGTACGTTTAAGTTCCTGAACTTTTCACACTCAGCTGTGCCAATGCATAAATTAAAGTCTAAGAAAAATCAGTCAACATTGTGGTACCATGGTTCATCTTTTCACTATGTAAATTATTAATAAATGTTTATATACTGTAAGTCATTTTAATTTTTTTTTAAACTAAGTGCAAATACAGCTGTGCTGAGTCTTAACCGAAGTCATAAATTATGCCAGAGGATATGTTTGCAAAGTCTAAAATGAGGTGTGATTAGCAAAGAAAAACTGTGTACAGTGCACTCTGTACCCATTGAGAAGAAACACAAATCATTTGTACCTTAATTACTGCTCTAAACGTCCTAAGTCATGGCTATTGTTTTGTAACAGTTGAGATGAAAGAGATCACATACTGTACCATCATTCCTGCACTGTTTTCTTTTATCTCTCTGTTTAAAGACAGACTTATTTGGATGGTATCATGGACTCATAGGGCAAAAGCATGGTCACCCATAAATAGGAGGAAATATGGGACAGAAATACTTATATCTAGAGTGGAGAAAGAGTGAAAATATTCTGTCAAGGAGTCAAAGTTACACTTGAGGAAAGTTCCCTCTGTCAGAAATGCTCAAGCTCAAATAATTTATAATTCATATTCAACAAAAAAATAACAAGAAATATGATTGATGGAATTTAATTGACCTGGGCAAAAAGGAAGCAAAAAAAATGAATAAATGTACTAATTATAATTAGTTTATTTTTGTGCTGCTAAATTGCACATCCCTTGAAATGCTACGTATGTATATTAATAATAAAATAATTTAAGAATTTTCCACCTCAGCCTGTATCTACTATTGCATCAGTAATCATAACCAATCCATACCTTTATAACTGTTATACATACAGTAGATCTTATAAATAAGTAAAAAAAAAAAAAAAATTACATATACAGTCTAATCTGTGGAAATAATGCTCCGTCTTTTTGTTTGGTCACACATGGTCAGACCCACGGCAGTCACAGTCGTCCCCTCCTTGGTTTAATGAGCAAGTGTATTCATCATACCTGAGCCCCATGGCGTCCCCCTCGGTGCACTCTACAACCCCTCTGTCCTCCAGCCGCGCCACTGGCCTGCCATCCATCAGCGACGTTCCCCGCCGCCTGCCAGGTAACCTACAGCCTCAGGCCCTTGCAGGTGCGGCCCCTAACCCGCTCCACCTCTGCTGTCGTGGCCTCGCCACCAAACAGCAAGACACAAGTTTAAATGTGATTTCTTTTTTTTTTTTCTAGGACACCATAAGTTTGTCCAGTTTGTTAAAATGATTGGTGTGTCAAGGTTTGTCAGAGGGGCGTACACACATTTTCACATTCTAAGATAAAATACATTTTCCGTAACTCCTCTACCGTCTTATGGCACATGACTCAATTTTAGCTTCCAGAAAGTAATGTTTTTTGAGGGTTAGTGTTGCATCATTACTCTTCTGTTTAGTATTTCCAAATGATTTACTCGAGTCAAAGTCATGGCAAAAATATTATTTATATATTTAGTTTCACTCGCTGCTCCTGCTTTAATTAATTACAACCGCAATCTGACATTCGCTTTCAGTTTTCATTGGCTTGTTCGTCTGACGATGTGGAAAAAAGTCATTCTTTTAACATTCCACCCTCAGAGACTGATTGAAAGACCTTCTTCTGAAGCAGAAAAAAAAGAGATTGTTTCCGTTTTCCTCCTCCGGTTCCTTTGATCCTGTGCCGAATATGGTTAATAACAGAGTAAGACATAATAACAGGCCGGTGGCAGGCAAATTAAGCAGTTTTATAGTGATTCGGTTCCGAAAGACCCTGCCAGGGAGCCTGAGCCCAGTCGGTGCTGAATCAATTATGCTAATTTGTCCTCTTTTGCCCTGCACCCACCCAAAAACATACATTTAAAGCTTAAAATGTGGGCCGATGACTTTCTCCCTCCAAGCACCTGTTTGAGCCAGGGCCAGGTGACTGCTTTTAAGGTCTTTTAAAAACTTTCCCTCCTCCCGTTTACTTTCTTTCTTGTGAGCCCAAAGCAACTGTAAGCGATTAAACAAGCGGCTCCCTGGTGTTATTGCTGCTTGGCAGCTTTTGGATGCCTTCCACCTGTCCTGTCAGATTCGATTAGGCTGGATTTTTCAGCCTGTAGCTTGTTGCACAGCTCACTCGGAGCTCTTTCTGCTAATGATGGCCATTATCTAAGATAAGGGCAGCACTGTTTGACACATCCTGCAGCCAGAGAAGGAAACTAAAGTTCAGAAATGCTGCCGTTAAATATGGATGCTGTTGTCAAATGTCGTTAGACTCTGCTGTCATCTGAAGTTGACAGTGTAATACTTGCTAAAAGCATATTTGCTGTGTATGGCAAATAGACCAAATGAACCTTTGCTTAGTGCCTCTTAAACATGGAAAGCGTACTTAGATGTATGAACAAGCATCTGGTTTCGGGTCCAGTGCTGTCTAGCATCAGTGACTGTTTAAATACAGCCCAAACATAGCCTTTATGTGTACATGTGTGTGAAAGGGGTGGGGGGAGGCTGTGCTTTTAGCTGTTCTGCCCATTATTCAGAGCACACACTCACTGTAGCCTCAGGCTACAGAACCATTATTCCAAGAGTTTCAAATCAAAGAGGTTTAATATAAAAGGGGAAAACGTGCGTGGGGGGGGAAAACACTGGTAGTGAGTCCAGGACATTAGGGTCTCAGCGACAATCCACGCCTCATCCACGTGCAATGCGCCCACGTATAATCATATTCCCCCTTTAGCGTAGACATGGTGACAGGAAAGACGCCTAGTGATTTACGATAAGAATACTGTGTCTAGCAAGGGGCTGCTGGTGCCAAAATGGGGCATTAGTGGTTTAGTGACTTTTAATGTTAACGAGAGAGCACTCGGAGGACAGAGGGCCGAGTGAACGGGGGTTCTAGTCTGGGCTCAGAATGTATTAGATACCAGGAGCCACATCTGAGGCTGAGACTGATCATCTCCCCATGATGCTTCAAACACCTCACAAAATACTTCCAAATGTGTGACTGCTTATGCAGTCTAACTAGGCTTTTAACATGGGCACACACACGAGTTACTGATGCACATACCTAAGTGAACACGGGTTAGTTGAAACATGTGCAGGCTCACATAAACAAGCATATAAATAAGCCTGGAAATGCAGACCCAGAAGATGAGAGGCGAATAACCATTCACATGAATACACATACACACGAGCTGGTCTGAGAAAATAAAGGCAAAAATCCATAAACATGTTTAGCTCATCCAAGAGACATTATCGTGCAGGCTTGTGTTTGATCTCAATGTATAAAGAGTATAATTTGGGGGAAACTTTTATTCATAATCAAGACAAGCTGACCTGAGAAACTGTCTGTACAGTGGTTATTAAAGCAGATAAAAGCAAAGTGACTATTGTGTGATATGGATATATTCCACCGATTCTTTTGGTCCCCAGACCAAAAAAATATATGATTGTACAACGCCAATCCTCCCAACTCATATGGAACATTCTGTACACTTAGGATATTGCGGTAAATCCCTGAAGCTACATTATTACCACAGACAGGATCAGTTTAATACCAGAAACAAGGACATCCCTCCGTGTAATATATGTTTGTTGGTCTTAATTTGACCTTTGCGTTTTTATTACATTTTAACACTTACAGTATTTCTTTATTACTTAATGTCCAATGTGAATTAAGTATGTAGGATCGGTTGCCATAATAATCTTGATATCTGTCTACACAGATCAGCCATGACATTATTATCTTATCATTTTGATTCAAACACATTTCATACAGATTTCCATAATTTCTTTTAATTGTGTAAAGCTGCTTTGCGACAATGACAATTGTTAAAAGCGCTATATAAATAAAATTTAATTTAATTAAATTTAATTGAATTAAACAATATGACTACCCACCTACTACTGAGTAGGTCTCCCCTTTTTACACCAAATTGGTGGTATGGTGCATCAGTGCATCAGTGAGCCTTGGTTGCCCATGAGCCTGTCGCCGGTTCACTGGGTCACTGTTTTTTCCTTCCTGGGACCGCTTTTGGTAAGTTCTGACCACTGCAGACTGGGAACATCCCACAAGAGCTGCAGTTTTGGAATTGTTCTGACCCAGTCATTTGTACATCACATTTTGGCCCTTCTCAGTGTAGGTACAGTTACAGTATCTCATTACAGTGGCACCAAGAAGTATGTTGGATATATTAGGCAGCAAATGAACCTTTTGTCCCTGAAGATGATGTGTTGATGTGGCAAATGTAAGGATCTGAGCGACTTTGACAAGGGCCAGATTGTGATGGCTAGACGATTTGGTCAGAGCATTTCCAAAACTCCAGCTCTTGTGGGATGTTCCCAGTCTGCAGTGGTCAGGACATACCAAAAGTGGTCAAAGGAAGGAAAACCAGTGAACCGGTGACAGGGTCATTGGTCGACCAAGGCTACTGATGCATGTGCAGAGCGAAAGCTGGCCCGGGGAGTCAGAGCCAATAGAAGAGCAACTGGAAAAGATGGTTCTCATAGAAGTGTCAGAATACACAGTGCATTGCTGTTTTTGTTGGCAAATGGGAAACATACTATCCAGGTGGTCCTACGATTATGATCAGTCTATCTGACTAGCTAGTCTATAAAAAAATCATTTGTAAAAATTGTGTATCCAAACAGTAAGTGTGGGGAAAAGTGAAAGTTTTAAGCTGTTCTTTTTTTGTGTGATATTCCTTCATCTTAATTTAAAAATTGTGGAATTTTGATAATTATATATAATGCTTTTCCCATAACATACATTTTGTATAGACTGTGTAATCTTAAACACCTGATATAATTAAGCGCGCGTGTACTGTATTGTGTGCAGGATCAACAGATCTGACTCCTTTCCCGGGGCAGTTTGAGCGCCAGTTCCCAGGATTCTCCTCCCTTACTGAGAGTCGATTCTCCAGCCCACGCATGCACTATCCAGCAACGTTTACCTACACGCCCACCCCGGTCACAACAGGCATGTCTCTGGGCAGTGCCCATTACCACACATACCTGCCCCCGCCATACCCAGGCTCCAGTCAGAGCCAGAGTGGACCATTCCAGAGCAGCAGTACCCCCTATCTCTACTATGGGGCCTCCTCTGGCTCCTACCAATTCTCTATGGTACCGGGGGGAGATCGCTCACCTTCCAGGATGCTGCCCACCTGTAGTAGCGCCTCCACAGGTGCCTCGTTGGTCAATGCTAGTCTTCCTGTGCAGGCTGATGGAGGGAGCGGTGTGGAGGAGGATGGCAGCCACAGCAACTCTCCAACTGTGCTTAATCCAGCAGGGAGGATGGATGAAGGAGTGTGGCGGCCATATTGACTGAATTAAAGGAAGAAAAACAAACAGGACCATGTGCCTGTCAGACAGGTGAATCGCAAACCAGAGACATGGTTTTAAAGCACAAACCCTACCAGGACCCGTGTCCTATTTTGCTGAGACATTCTCTTTTGCCTTGTTTATTTTTTAATCTTGATTAAATGTCACTTTTTATGAGTATTTATAGAACATGATTCTTCAAAGGGAAGTATTTACAGTAAATACGGACTAATGGCGGTTTGTGTTAGTTGTATAACTGTAATGCAAAAAAATCCATTCCTCTCAAACCAATAGCTTATCAATGAAAGTATGAAAAAAAAATGAAAGGCTAAAAAAAAAGCTATGAGTTTGTTAGCTCATAAAAAACCTAACATTTGTTAGGTTTTTACATGCAGTTTAAAGCACTGAGCGGCAGTTGGTTTCAGTTGAATATGACAAACCAAATTTGTTTTTAGGAATAATTTTCTTTTTTTTTTTTAACTTAAGTAATTTAAATTATGCATATTTGGTGAACAAATATTGAGTTGTAAGTTATAAAGCCATAACTTAAGTAATGTATTTTGAACTTGAGTCATAGACGGAATATTTTTGTAATGCATCTATGTTCAAGTTAATAATGAAATTCATATGTAATTTAAAGAAACATTTTCTGTGCCTTAAGCCATTTTTTAAAAAATTTATTTTTCCTTTGTGTATACTGAGATTCCTATATCTGCGTATAGTGCATTATGAAAAGTTCTATTCTTATATAGCAGATAGTCTTGCCAGTCTGAATTATTGCTTAGTTGCTCAGTACATAAAGCTCTGATGCCATTTTATGTTTGACTTCAAACCAAAAAGGCCACGTTCTCTTGGAAACTGTTTATTGATTATACCATTCTTCTTTTCGATGTGTATGCATCATGCTCAGATAAAACTGTCAGTGTTAAACCTAGTGTAAGCTGAAAACGGTTGCAGTCCATTTGGACAGAAATAAGGGCTATAACAGGGAAACTACCAAAGATTCTGTACATTAAGGGGCCTGCTGTGCACCGACTTGAAGACTGGATCTGTTAACTGGAGCCGTATGAAAGCCACAAACAACATTTCACGATGTGAAAATACTGTTTATCCTCAAAATGGTATTGCTCAGTGTAATGGCAGCTAAAACAAAACTCCTTATGGAACAATAGAGATTTTCAAGATGACTGAATTCTGAGTACAATTTGGGTACGCTTTAGCTCTACTTATTGCTGGAGATTAAGGATGCACATTGCTATTTCTATTAGTTATTAATGTAATTCAATAACCTTTGTGGCGATTGCTCCAACACTAGAATTAAGTCCTGGACAAAATCTATAGATCAGCTTGATGTCTGCTTTGGTACTGATTTTGTTTCTAGGAACAATAAAGCAAGGTGTTTATATTTACTGTAAGTTTAAATAGCACTTAAATGTGTGATATTGTGGTACAACAACCAACCCTACCCTGATTTTGCCTCCCCTTTATGCAATGTCCTACACAGTCATGCCAGCAGACTCATCGTTTCATTTGCATTATTGTTCAGTGCCTTACATTATACAGTGCACAAACACAAAGATACTGTGTAATGAGTATCCGGTGTGTCACAGTCAGATGTATGCATTTATGAGTCTTGGAATGCTAAATGATCAGATTTGACAGAGATAAGCCCAGCACTTAGTCATTTATGCAGTTAAATTGCATCGTCACGCCACTCAATTTAATGGGCTCAACTGTATCAATGTTTGCTGGAAATTAATTATTTAATTTAATTTGATTTCTATGAAGATTGTAGAGTTTACAGCAAAATTTCCAACGTCCAAAAACATTGAGACATACAGTACTGTGCAAAAGTTTTGAGACTCCACATATTTTGCTTCCAAGGAGACAGACTTTCTTGTATTTTTAATATTATCTTGAGAAATAGTTCTCCAGGCATCATGAAGGACTTTTTTGCCTGTCATTTTTGGGCCAGTCCCTTTACCTGACCAGATTCAGAAGAGTTTTTGTTTGCCAAGCAACATCTAACTTAAGGCAGGAACTAGTGAGAAACAGTTGCAGACGATGTCAGATGATCAGGTCGGTGATTAGTATACTGGTGATGCTGAATGCTGAGTGGTTGGAACAGACGAGAGGGGAAACAAGGTTGCTGCTGAGGTTGTTATATATACAATCATTTTTTTTTATTGTATCTTGATGCACCTTGCAGCCTCTCCTTATAGAACATTTGTTTTTTCCGTTTCTTTAAATTACTTAACATAATTAAATTTTATTTCATATAAAGAAGAAGAATTAGGGGTGGCTTAAGACTATTGCACAGTACTGTACTTTTTACACCATTTAGCCTATTATTTCTATTGAATCATGTTCAGTTCGGGAGTTCAAATAAATATAATTTGTATGGTCTTAAGTACAGTATCTGTGAGAGGGAGCAGAGATCAAAATTTGTTTACAAAGTGTTTACAATATTGTGAGTGTAGATAGTTGCCATATGAGAAAAAATATACCCCTGCTGCATTTGTGCTTATTATTAATTTTTCCTTTTTTTTTTTCCATTTTTTTCTGTAAAATATTTATCCTCCCTGGTTAAGCTACCAGAAGGGGTGGGAACGTTGGGTAGGTGGATTTGCTATGAGCTAATTTTTCTTTGGAGATTGCATGCTTTGCTTCACTTGCACAAATGTGTTTTTATTTATCATGTTTCCAACCTTAATGTTAATGTGTCTTCCTTCATTTTTAAAACAGCGGCTACAGGAAATGACTATCATGACAACAATGAGCTAAATTGGCATTTATTACTAATGTATATTGTTGTACTTTTTTTCTTTTATAAGAAAAATAAAAAAATTACATATTGCAACGATTTCGTTATTCTCCATCAGCTGTGGTGTCAGTGTGGATGTTGCTTTACATCAGTCTCTCTGCCACTTTTTGTGTTTTTTTGCCTCTTATATCTTCTAGAATGTAGGTTATATATCTTATATATTTTATATATCTTTTATATCTTACATATCTTATATCTTCCTTGGACCTTATGGAAGATTAATGGCCTGCATCCATGCATGCAAAATCTAATCACTGAAACTTTCCCTACCTTGAACCCTATGGGTGGCTGGCATGGTATCAGAGTCTCTGTCCCATATAGTGTCTCAGCACCCCTGTAATACATACTTCCTTGCAGTGCTCCATGGATAAACATTTGCTTTGGAGAGTCTGAACTGGCACTGTGCTGCTGGCTCCAGCCTCGCCTTTGTCTCGTAGAAAACCAGGCCTCATTCAAACCAGGCCTGTGAGAGTGGGACTGTTGGACATTATTTCAAGACATAACAGCCATAATCAGACTCTGCTCCATCTTTAAAACTGAGATCATTTGTAGGTATACTGGGAGCTTTCCAGGGATTTCCCTGAATATAAATTGAGAAAGAACAGTGAAGCAGGTTTCAGGTTTGCGTTCCCATCATTCCTATAAACATCTAGAAATTCGGATAATGACCTGTAGAGAAGAAACAAAAGACGGCTATACGATCTCTTCTTAATGTGTGTGGAGGGGGGTTGAAGGGAAGAATCTTGGAAAAGAATCAGCGCAATATTTGAGCTGGCACTACATATACAGTATATATATATATAGCATCAGATAGAAAAATCTATGAGGGTTTGATTTTTTTACCTGGACATCAGCCTTTGCATCTCTGCACACACACACACACACACACACAAGGAAAGCGAGAGAGGCCATACCCAAACCAGTCAACACCTCAGTGTTACACTGCCCAAGATAAACTTGATTCTGGCAAAGTCTCAGCTGCAGCTGGCCTGTGTTAAGGTCCATTTGAAAGAGCCTCTAGCATCCACTTAGCACTACATGCTGCATTCCGCTCTGTAATATATGCTCTGGGCTATTCCATAACATACTGTCGCAATTTGCACATGAAGTGGCATTGTGTTCGCTGAAAAGTTGCTTGAAATTAGCGTTTGCATATAGCATTGCTCAACTCATTTCCTAAGCCCGCTATGATGTGGTCATGCAACTGCAACACTCCTGTGCTGAATGTGTTGTCTGAGAAGTAGCATTCTGACATTCTGTTTAGCAGAATTTAAAGTTATTAGTTTAGCATTTAAGTTAGGCTTCACTGACAGCCGTGACCTGGGTTATGTTTGCTACAGAGTAAAAATGTTTTCCATGATTAAAGTAGTGAAACTACTGTAAGAAAAATATGTAAAAGGATACAGTGCTGGTACAAAGTAATTCATGTTTTGGGTATATCGTTTTCTTTGCTGCGTGGGTTTAAAAAAAAAAAAAAATTCCATTTAAATGGATAGCTTAGAATAATACGACAAATTAAATCTTCAGTGCAAGACTTCTAAATTATTTGATGAGGACACAGCAAACGTCATAAAAGCCTATCCCACAGTACAAGACAGTACATCCTGGGTGGGGTGCCAACCCATTACAGGGCACAAGAACACATAGTCACACACCCAGTCATACACTAACAGTGCTAATAGTGCAGAAACGGATAGCATGTTTTTATACAGTTTTTATAGATATTTTATATAGAGTACCAGTCCAAGGGCGGCACGGTGGTGTAGCGGTTAGCACTGTCGCCTTGCACCTCCAGGGTCCGGGTTCGATTCCCGAACAGGCTCGATTCCCGGCTCTGTGTGCATGGAGTTTGCATGTTCTCCCCGTGTTTCGTGGGTTTCCTCCGGGTACTCGGGTTTCCTCCCACAGTTCAAAGATATGCAGGTTAGGCTAATTGGCGTTCCCAAATTGCCCGTAGTGTGTGAATGTGTGTGTGCCCCGCGATGGATTGGCACCCTGTCCAGGGTGTACCCTGCCTCGTGCCCTAAGCCTCCTGGGATAGGCTCCAGGTCCCTGCGACCCTGAATACAGGACAAAGCTGTATAGTAGGTGAGTACCAGTCCAAAGTTTGGACACAAGATTGGATTTATTTTCTACATTACACAACAATATAGAACAATACCGGAGATATCATAATTATTACATAACACATATGGCATTAGTTAATTAAGTGACGATGACAACAGCATGAACAACAGTCAATTATTATTTCAAAATTCTGGAATAGTTCTTGTAAGAACAGTATTGTCAAGTGCATTTGCAAAACCTATCAAGCACCATAATGAAAATATCTCTCATGAAGACCATCCCAGGAAAGCAAGACCAAAACTTACCTCTGCTGCAGAGGAGAAGTTCATTTAGAGTTACCAGCCTCAAAAATCACCACTTAACAGCACCTCAGGTTAGAGTCGTTATGAAGTCTTTACAGAGCATAAGAAGCAGACACGATAGATATCAACTGTTCGACGGAAATCATTGCATATTTTGGATGCCTTCAGCATTGTTTTACAACGTAGAAAGAAATAAAAATCAGGGAAGATTGATATATCAGGAATTAGGGGGGGAAATTGTGTCTTGTAACTTTTTTACTTTTTCAACTTTTTGGGCATACACCGAGAATTGCTAATAATGTACGTATGAGGTTGAGTCAAAAATGATCTGCACTCCGTTTACTGTATATTAAAACGTCTGTAGTCCTATCAGCGCTTTCAATTCAGGTCTACTGGCTTCCCAGTCACTGCTGTGCAGGTGTGAACGAGTTACATCAGTTCATTTGTAACTGCGAGCAAAAATGGATGTCCCACTTGTAATTTGAAGGAAAGAAGAGTAGCATGCAGTTATTTGTTTTTTTTGTGGTCTGATGATCTACATGGTGCCAAAACAACTCATGGAACAGCATAAATAAAAGTGTTCGGATATCTGGAAACAAAAGTTGGATACTCTAAAGAAGGTGAAAGTTTTTTAAAGAGAATCATTACTGGTGACCAGACATGGATTCATCACTACGAGCTTGAGAGTAAACAGCATATTGGGACAGTATGGACCGGAAACATCCTCTATTGATGACAAAGAAAAAGTTGAAAAGTCAACCATCATGCAGTTTTCTCAAGGGCCAGTGTTGGAAAATTATCAGGAAAAAGATTCAACAATCAACAGTGCTCGTTACATTGATATACTTATTAAATATTGAAGACCCGAAGCCTAAACTTCGGAAATAAGTGACGATGCACGTCCACACTACAAAAACTTTGTTTTGAGTTGTTAAACATTCTTCATATAGTCCTGATCTTGCTTCATCATTTCTGATGAAGAAGAGAAGACGGCAGTGCATTCGTGGCTGGCAGATCAGCCTAAAACATTTTTGTTTTTCGTTTTAATGAGGGAATATGACAGCTTGTTGAAAGATGATAAAGTGTATTGAAAAGCAATGAGATTATGTCGAAAACGTTATGTTTTTGTCTTTTCCAAAAGTTAATAAAAATAAATTCTACAGTCAGAGTGCGCATCATTTTTGACTGACCCCTGTATCCGTAAATTTTGTACAAGATAACACCAGATATCTGCTCAGCGTCTTGTTTAAACACCTGGACAACGTCTTGTGTCTGCACACAAATGCAGGATGAGGATCAATTTGCTGCTGTGTAGTTTACATAGTACTGTAGGGCATGCTTAGAAAGGCACAGCAAGAATTGCTCAGCAGGTTCCCCTTTAAACTGATTGAGATGACCTTAGGCAAAAGCCCTGGGTTTACCCAAGGTTACTCATACACTATCTGACCAACAGCACATGCAGGGCTTATTGCTAAAGTATACATTTTCCCCACACTCTTTTTGCCAAAATGATTCATAGTCAAAAAAAAAAAAAAAAAAGTCTGTTACTAAGAGATCAGCTCTGTATGGGCTCATAAAGGAAGAACTGACTGTAAAGCTTCCAGGCGGGACTCTTTGGGAATGCAGAGGGAAAAGGAACTCCTTCAGAAAATTTGTGAGACGTTTATGAGCACCTGGTGAGACACCATTTATAACGCTGCAGCATGTACTGTAGCAACGCTTGCTATAAATGCTGTCAACGTAGATTGAAACTTAAGATTTTTTTTTGTATTGTTTTTTAAATATTAGTATTATTTATTTTTGTATATTTTTATGATTAAATAAATTTGCCTTTAACTGTGGTTTATAAATATTTTTATATGCACACCAGTGGCGGCTGCTCTAAGACTACAAGGGAAGCTTCGCTTCCTCTCCTATGTCAGAAAATAAATGCTCATATATGCACTGTCGTATCTATATTGGTTTTAATAAAAGTGCGCTAGAACGCGTTCATGACTAGCTCGTTCAGAATCAGGTATTTATTGTAGATTGTTTGATGCGATTTTCTTGTCATACATTTCCGTGCAGCACAG
>JAOVVA010000035.1:1364964-1377912 GCA_028565275.1 Leiocassis micropogon
TATAATTAAAGTAGCTCGTGGAAGGGGAAACTAGCCAGCTAGCTTCCCCTGTTTCAAAAGCTAGCAGCCGCCACTGATGCACAGTCTGGAAAACATTCTGCCCTAGATGAGCGTGAAATCAAATCCCTTTATAAGGCACTTACTGAAATACTTGAAAATTCAAAATTGCAAGACTTTTTTTTTTTTTTACATTTGTGATTTTTTTTTTCACAGTGTTTCACTGTTTTCCTTTTTATGTTGCAAATCAAGGTCAGAGAAGGTCATCTCGTAATAGTGTCTAGGGTAATATTTTTTTCAAAAGGTGACAGATACAGTTAAAGGTAATTTTATTCAAACTTTTAATTCCAAACTTTTCATTTAAAATGTGCAAAAATGCAAAAACACAAATATACAAAAATAGTATAAAAATACAAAAATATCTAAATCCCATAAAAGTTAGCAGAAGTGGTTCTTCACCCAGTTAAGGCATATATGGTAAGTTTACTGAGCTTGCTTTGCAATATAAAAAATGAGAAGAATGAAAAACAAAGAATTGAAATTAGTAAAAACAAATCTTGAAAAAGTTTTAAAAGTTTGGACTTTCCAAGTATTTCCATGTAAGTTTAACCTTGTGTAAATGTTTGGCATAAACGTTATTACTTTAGGCGCTGGACAGTGGACCAGGTCCATATTACGGAGTGCACACCGTTTATGAACTAGTTTGGGGCTCTTGCATTCCATGTTTCTTGTACCTGTTGAGTAGTTATAGTCTTTGACATCTCTTTCCCTCTGAGAAGCCACACCTGTAGCCAAAGGTAGCATAAGCAGTGTTGTCCTTACTAGGTACAGCAAGTTCTGCTGTGGAGGATGTTGCCAAGGCATACATCACTCAATGATACCAGCAGACGAAACTAAGGCTGCCAGGGTCACTTTGTAATAACCATAAGCACGGCTCTGAGTCTCGATTGCTGAATTATCTACAATATTGGCAGAATCTGTGACAGAGATGAAAAAGCAAGGGGGCCAGTTGTGGGGAAGGGTGTCCTGAACTAACAGACTGTCCTGCTTCATCAGGGAGAAGCATAATCGATAATTACTTATTTTGGCGTAGGCAGAGAGGTCTACACATGTCTTGCCAAACTTCTCCCAGATCTAACACTTTCTGGACATTTCTGGATGTAGATGCCACTATTCCGGACATATAGTATGTGCTGACTTGACTGTGTTTCCACTGCACTATTAAGCTGTCTCATTAAAAGTCAACGTCAGTGACGCTATTCATTTACGGGGCCATTTGAGTAGTTTCCATACCAGGTGCGAAGCATCATTCAATCTTATACCACAATGAGGACTGATACAGTATGTTTGACCCTCATGATATTAATGTACATGTACAAAGCAGGTACAGTATGTAGCATTGTCTCAGAATCAGTAGGACTAATTTGAGGACTAGATAGACTGTCTTCTGGTCAAGTCTGTTGTCTTCTCTTTCTAGACATGAGGGGGTTGTTGGAGTGGAGGACGTGTAAGCTGATGAGGTCTGCTGAGATTTTTTTGAGATTTTGGCCACTTTAAGGCCAAGCTGTTTCTAGTTTCTGAAATCTGAACACGTCTATCTAGGGCTTTGGCTGCCAGCACAAAGAATAACATTGGCACGTATAGCAGGTTGCACAGGGGTGATTTGCACAATTTCAGCAGTACAGTCTGTGCTAATCATTACTGACATTAGCCAAGAATCAGAATTGCACAGGGCAGCCATGTATCTTGGCCTAAATGTCTTACTACCAGAAGTGCAATTACAATCACTTACCCTCATTACAGTAGACTATTTGTTGAATGACTGAGAGTTGAATGCCACATAAACTCATAAAAAAACAGTTCAAACTGGAAAAAAAAAAAAGCTGATTGGAGTCTTGGAGGACAGGTTAATCATAGTACTAATCATTTGTAAGGGTATTTTAAAACAGAATACCTAGTCATGTGATGTTGTGGTAAGGTCTTTGTGTGCTTGTGTGCACACACTCACACACACAAACACAGAGAGAGAGAGAGAGAGAGAGAGAGAGAGAGCTGATTGCTTGTATGTAGAATCATAGATGTGCCATTTTTCAGGTACAGTCATGAAACAGGACGGCTTAGGGTTTATTGAAAATGTGCAGTCCTAGCTGACAATATGCGTATACTTGCAGTTGATAAAAGAGGTAACCATTTGCATTATGTTATATGGAAAGCACGAAATCTGTAATATATTTTTTGGTAAAATGTTGTCCTTTGCAATTAAATTTTGTTGCTACTTTATTTTTTCCAAAACAATTGTAAGAATTGTGCCAGCTTTGAAGTTTGTGATTTTTTTAACAGGTCTGCAAGGTCTGTAGTAAAGATTAAGTCTTCATCTCTTCTATTATCGCCTTGCGCATCTTGTGTTGGGGCAGTGACTTGAAAGTGCTGCATTCAAGTATCACAAAAATAATTTTCCTAACCTCTTTTTTAGCCTGTCTATTTCAGAAAAGGTGGTGTTTTTTTTGCAGTAGTTAAATCAGTAACACTAAATAATAAAATAATAAATAACAACGTACTAAAGCACAAATTATGTCATAAAGCTATTAATGTTGCCATAAAACTGCTGTACACTTCTTCACATTTAACTAGAAATGTATTAAATGAATGAATTAACCTTGAATGAAGTAGTGAATATTAAAACTGCTTTCTCTGATATGCGTCATACAGTACCATTTGATCTTTGTTGAGCTTGTTTCTTTTTCTTATATACAAAATATGTTTTGTAAATATGCATGAAAATAAAGCAAGATATTCATGTTCATATTGGTTTAATGATTTGTAATGTATCATCTTTACTGAAAATATACAGTATTGCGCAAAAGACATGAGCCGCCTGGCATTCCATTTTACTAAATTTTAAAATGAAATTGTGTAGATTAAGTTAAAGACATGAGAACCAATTTTACTGTGACAGGCTGCAAATTCGAAGCAGCAGCTTCGTTTCCCCTCTCGTCTGTTCCAATCAGTCAGCATTCAGCATCACTAGTATAATAATCACTGGCCTGATCATCTGTCTTCATTTGCATCTGTTTCTCACTAGTTCATGCCTTAAATTAGATGTTTGTTTTTTTATACTTGAATGATGTTCCTCTGATGTTCAGTTCCTCAGCTACAGGGACTGGCCTGAAAATGAGAGCCAAAACCTGCAAAAAAATAAGAGCCTTCGGAAAGCCAAAAAAACTATTCCTCAATATTACATAAAAAATACAAGAAAGTCTGGCTCTTTGTAAGAAAAATATGAAGAGAAATGAGGGGCGGCACAAGACTTTAGCACATTTCCCCTTTATTAGATGGACCATGTGCTTTGACACCATTTATTCTAATAAATCTCCTGGAAATAGCAGCTCACAAGTAAAGCATTCAAACAGAAACTGCGTGGAAATAGTTGAAATTCAATCAAAATGACTAAATAAATAATTTATTTGGATTCCATGACTAAATTATAATTAACTAAATTAATTAAAAGATGCTACTAATAATGACACTGAACATTCTCCTGATTTGGGTCGCTGTATTGTATTGTCTTGTGAGCATTAGTGTACAATGAGAAAGTGGAACTGAATTTATAATCCTTATTTTACACCATAATAAACCATATTGTCACATTTTATGATGTCAGGTGATTTATAGCCAAGTCAGTTATTAGGTTCGAGTGACCTCAGTTTGCTCTTACAGACGACATTTAACACCCAGAGTGTTGGATTAACACCCTACAGGGCTTATATAATTCCAGGTAGACTCTGAAAGTGTTAAATCAACACTGGGGATTTTACTGTTTACTACAGACTATATTACTAAGTTAGTTCTATTTAGCTTTCTGGAATAACCATTTGCACAGTGACTTTATCTGATAGTTGAAAAGATTTCACCTGTAGGCTCTGTTATAGGCTGTTTTTAAATCACTTTAGCTCGACTGCTCCATCTAGTGCACAATTGACATTAATGCTGTCTTAAAAAGTTGATAAGAACTTTAGAGATAAGAAAATGCCTGGTCACTACATGCATTAAGACTAATGCATTGAAACGAATGAAAGCTTACAAGAACTTTTTTAGAAATGGCTAAGAATTGTAAATGGTGTTAGTTGAATAGAGAAAGAGATTTTTTTAATTAAGTAATGATTCTGATTGTTGTCATTTTTATCACAATCACTTATCATTTTAAAGACGCTTAAGTAATGATTTAATCGTTTAACATTTTTTGGCATGTCAGTGCAAAAAATCTTATAGATTCTAAAGCTTTACGCTATTACAAAGATCACCAAACCCACTGCCCCATAATTACACTAATTGAGAAAATCTTCTAATATCAGGACCATGGATAGCTACCATTTAAACAATAGCTTTCTTTGTTGAGTCCTCGAACTGGTGCCAGGAGTCTTGGGTTATTCGCCATCTAAACTGCTCATGATTGAGTGTTTCAGGCATCAGAACATTCGACAGGACAGAGCTCCGACTTGTGCCAAAGACTCATGCAACACAGACCTTTTCCATAGGTCCAGGCCAAGCAGTAAAATGTGAACTATTTGAACAGAAACTCCATCTTCAAATGTAGCCAGCCATAGTGGGGCACAGGCATGGTTACTATCAAAAGAAATGGTCATATAATCTTTTCGATGGGGCCGAGTGTTAATTGAGAACTAATGAACTGGTAACACAAAACAGTGCTTCCAGAGGCCCTTCTGATGACTGACGTACAGGCTTGGTGACACCATGCCAGTTATTTCTGATCTTCCGTTTTGGAAAATGACAAAGTAATTGCAGCCATCAGGGATTGCCAAAAGCGTTTCATCGATGCCCATGTCTGCTCTTTGTTTAGGCTCCGGCTACGTCTCCAAATATCCCAAATCGTGTTATTATATTAATGACAGATTTTATAGTTTATGACTGAAAAATCAAACATTCTTGATTTCCTGGGGAGTGTGCAGAGATTTATAACGCTTTATGATAAAGAAAATTGTCTTGACAGCCATGCAGCTGTGATGGCTTCTGTGGGCAAGAATGAGTGCAGAACCAACAAACTCTTCTCTTATGTGGAGAGATATACTGTGTGCGGGAAGAGAGACAAGAAGAACTGTCCTTCCTTCTTTTTCAGGCACCAAGTCATGTCATAAAAGAATTTTAATCATCCCAGGCATAATGTGATGGTCTCAGTGCCCACATCCTACCACAACAGGAAGATTTTTTTTTTTTAATGTGGACCTAAACCTTAAATGTCAATCATGGTGCACATTCGATCCTGGGTTAAATACTAAGCATGAACATCTCTTTTTATATTCCTGGTTTGAATCAATCACCTTTTTGGCTAAGTGATATTTTAGGCCTCATGAATCTTTGAGAAGTATATCCAAACACTACCTGTTTGATCTGCCTTCAGTACAAATAAAGAATCTTTCTGTGCCACCTCAACGTCATTGATGTCCAGCATGTGTATATTTTGCCAGCAGTTCCTCTGCTTAGGTCGTTAGCTCCATACTTAAGCTGCACGCGTGCGCTCGTCATACAACTAATCCCCATCAAGTTCCACCACAAGTCACTCACACTGCAGACTCTGCGAGACTAGGCCCAGGCTAAAGAAGAAACCAACGCTGTCTTGCCATATGAAAGTCGGATTTGGGTTCTTCAACTTGTTTTAATAAAAGTTTATATGCTGTTTAAGAGGGGAATCTTCAAGAGTATGATTCCACAATACTCCATACAATTAAAGACATAGAGTAGTTAAAATGGAAAAACAGTTTTATCATTTTTTAAATAACCAGCATAAAGAAAAGTTCTTCTAAGAAAAAGCATGGTCCTTGAATTTAAAAGATAGATGCTTGGATTGTATTATACCTCCATTGGAAGTCACTTCATTTTAAATATACTTTAGAAAATTATCAGCAACATTTCCGAGTTAAATGACTACTTTTTCCTTTCTGCTATAGTAATAAACACTGACCTAGAGGCTATCTTTTTGAATGTAAACCTACAAAGATAAATTACGTCAGTGTATGTGTACACTTCATTTTAGTATGTATATATAAGATGAACTGGTGTATTGCTTTGCTTCTGCAGAGTTCTTCACTTCTGGCTTAAAGAGACAGATCTGCCAGGATTTCATTAATTTTACTTGAATGTGAATATTAATATATATATATATATATATATATATATGCTGTTGTAAGAAAAAAACATTTTAAAAAGGAGAAATAAATGCAGAGTTGTGCATTGCTTTAACATTTATAGGTAGAACTTGCTTGCACATGGAACCTGATTAGCATTTCAAAATGTTTAACAGCAGCATGCCGCGGTTTGAGGCAACATATCCAATTACGCAGCAAAAAGCCGTTATTAACACCCAGTGCCAGTGAATTGTTTATGCGCTGCTTCAGTAGATGGACCATGTGCTTTGACACCATTTATTCTAATAAATTTCCTGGAAATAGCAGCTCACAAGTAAACCATTCAAACAGAAACTGCGTGGAAATAGTTGAAATTCAATAAAAATGACAAATAAATAACTTCTTTGAATTCCATGACCAAACTTGAAGAAGATACTACTAATAATGACATTTTTCCTACAGTCATCTTGCCTGTCAAATGTTCTCGGCGAAATATAAAACGCAAATAATTGGAATAAAAATATGCATACTTCAAACTTTTCAACATTTGGTTCCCATTGATGGAATGGCACAAACTGTACGTGTATGTGTCAATTAATGCAAACCAGAGGACAAGATAAAATCAGCGGCTGTGTATTGTCTCTCCATATGCATGGAGCCAGGGAGGTTGTGCATCACTGGCGTCTGTGCAAACAGATAAGAGTAACAGCCTTGGATGAGCGCAGGACATGTTTGACATTAATGCCATGATGTATATTATCTTGCTTGGAGAATGTTGAATATGAGTGCGAGATCCAAGGTGGAGAATGTTTAAGAACTAATTATGTTAAGCAGTGAGGCACAAGCCCTGGACATATTTTCTTACTTGCATGGAAAAATATGGCTGGCTCCATTTATTTTTCTGCTCTGTTATTTCTGGACGGAGCTCGCTTCGGGTAAATAGTGCTGCTCCCTATTGTAAATCTGATGGGCGAAGGTCTTTGGAGTGAGGCTCTTTTGAGGAAAAATCTAGATGGTTTGGACATTTTTTCCACCCTAATGATAGAGTAGAGGAACAAGAGAGCTTTGATATGTAGCCTGGAAGTCAGTGTTTAAATCTGGTTGAGGTCATCAGTCTCCAACCTGAGGATTAAAAGGACGGCTTGATGTTTCTTGTGTTTAACAGACAATGAAACGCAGATCTGCGGCACTGCTTAGCTTTACTGTACCTATTGTCAAGTCTTTTCACCTTCACTATGCAAACTGCTTTCCATTCAGATTTTATATTTCAACCACACATATTAAGCCTCATCATTCAATTCCAGAATAAGTTCCATTTCCTTTAATATAATCCCTATATAATTATATTAATTAGCAAAAATGGTGCATAGGGAAAATGAAATAACGCAAGTTGAACTGTAAAAATATTATTTTATTCGTAGAGGTTCACGCAGGATAGGCCTCTCTGGCGCCACACTCCCCTTTCATATCAAATGTTTGTCCAAGCCACACAAGAGCTGCGAGCTCCATGAGGACCTATCAAGTCTGTGGAGCTGTGTGCTATTTCAGCAGAGCTGAGAGTGGAGGAGAGCTGGAGAAAAGCCCGACTAGACTGCTTAACTTGATTTAACAACATTACGGGATATCATGAATCTTCTTTGCCACACAACTTAAAATACAAATTACAAATTAATCAGATATAATTGAGGTCAAGACTAAATCTTTTGGAAACATGTGTCAGCTGACACAAAGATAAGTAAAATGTCAACACAACAAAAAGCATTTCATCAAAGGAATCAAAATAAGGTATATATTTAAAAAGAAAGAGTTTTTCTTTAATGTATCAACATGGAATATAGTATATATAGGTATCATATCTTACTCAACTGATTCAAAACAATAACATTTCAAAAATATGATTTTTACATTGTGTATTAAACCTGTGCTTCTATTTTCACCTTGTCCCAGTGCTCGCTTGTTCTTTTTTTCCCCCTTATAATCATTTATTTATGACATAACTTGAGTATTCCTATTAAATATTTTTATGTTCTCAAAAAATCATTATCGAATTAGAAACCAGAATCTACCAATTAGTCGATCCTTTTTTAAAAAATTTTTTGCTGTGATACATAATGTATATGCATGTCACTAACAGAAAATATCTTCTTTAAATAATAAGAATATACTGATCTACTGTAAATGATAGAAATGCAGCAAATAGATAAAAAATAAAAAATAAACTCCATGGAAAACTATTCATCTAGCCCTGACAGATAGTTCAGACACAATCACTACAGGGGAACGGGATTTCCCTGGCCTGCACTGAGTCATCATATTTCTTTATTTTGTGTTGCAGAACAGAATTCTGGCTAACCATAGTGGTTTCACTGCAAGATCTGTTTTCAATGATACAAAACTAAATTCTATTAAAAAAAAAAGACAGTGCCGTCTATTTCTGACAGCACCTATGAAGTCTAATTGCTCTAATAGTGATGCCATAAGCTTTACTTGACCAGCCTCTTGGCTACATCTAGGTAGGCCAGTTCGACCTCTTTTTCTGCAGGACATGTGTTGATGAACTCCTCTCGAGCGTAAGCGCTGTTCAGGTAGCGCCACACTCCTGTCAGATCGGTGGGGATGTCGTAGTTACGATACTTCTTGGCAACAACCTGAAAAGCACCAGAACAAGGGGAAGCAATCAACGTGTCAAAGCTCAGCTTGCACAGGTCGTTGGACATTGTTCGATTCTTAAACCTGTTGAAGTGACACTGTCGCAATTGACGTGCAGGGCTGTGAGCAGCTCACCTTGACTATGTGGAGTTTTGGCAGGAGGTTGCAGTCTGCCAGGGTGAGGTCGTCGCCATCCAGGAACTTGCGGTCAGAGCTTTTCTCTTCCTCCATGCTGTTTGCGTCTATCTCGTCAGGCAGAGCGCTGTTCAGGTAGTTGTCCAGCTTCTTTAGAGCCTTTGTCAAGTTCTTCTCCAGCCCTGCCCCAATCCATATTAAACACTTGAATCGGTTAAATTACACACTTCTGAAGCATAACTATTCAATATTAATATGTCTAGTGAAGCCGCGTTAAGGTCAATCTTCCTATGTTTTTTACATGTCACTGCACATTTGGAATACTAGTGTCTATAACATACTACTTCCATTCAGAAAATCAAGTGATCTGATTTGACATGCCTACCTCCGTTGGCTTCTGGCCTTGGGTTTTTGATGTAAGCTGAGAACTTTGCAAATATGTCAATCCCTGCTGTGTTAGACTCCCTGTGCTTGGCTGCCAGCTTGGGGTATCTGAGGATGGAGAGAACAGAAATACGCCATTTTCCACTTCCTTTAGGCAAATACTGACTCTATGTCATTTAATAATATGTCTGACAGATTTCAAAACAGAAACCCAAAGCTCAACATAACAGAGAGAAGGATTTATGTTTGACAATTAACACTAAAGTACATACATATATACAAATCATGTATATATGATTTACTTGAATGTGGCCCTGAATATTCGGTAATAACTCGCTATGATAAAGCAATCTGAACCAAATAAATATGCTACATACCTTGACGTATGTGTACTCTATTACATTACATGTGATGCTGGAAATGATTTCCGTTTTCTGACGGACACATTTCGACGCTGCACTCCATATTCCTGAACGTATCGGCAAAAATATTGTAGAGAATAGCAGCAATTTCACGTTTGATGGCACTTGAACAAATACGCTGGCGTGTTTAAAGCTCCATATACTGAGAAGCAGGTTGTTTTGTTCAGATTGCTTCATCCTAGCGAGAGTTATAAAATTTTCGGGGTCTCTTTCAAGTGAATCAGTGGATACAGTGATGTGGTTAGCACTGTCGCCTTGCACCTCCAGGGTCTGGGTTTGATTCCCATCTCTGTGTGCATGGAGTTTGCATGTTCTCTCCGTGCTTGGTAGGTTTCCTCCGGGTACTCTGGTTTCCTCACACAGTCCAAAGACATTTATTTGATTTGACATTTCAAGATTAGGCTAACTGGTCTTCACGAATTGCCCGTAGTGTGTAATTGAGTGTACACCCTGTGCAGAGTGTGCCCCGCCTCGTGTCCTAAGTCTCCTGTGATAGGCTCCAGGCCCCCACGACACAGAATACAAGGATAAAGCGGTATAGACGATGAGTGAGTGAGAATTTCCACACACACATACAACGCAAGGAAAGTCAGAGGATTGTAACTAAACAGATTTGTGTGGTGGATGGGAAAAAGATCATGTGGTCTGATGAGTTTAGATTGACCCTGTTCCAGACGGGTGCATCAGGGTAAGAAGGGATGAAGTAATGAAGTGATGAAACCATCATGAATAGTGGCCACTGTACACGTCTCTTGAGGCAGTGTTATGATCTGGAGTTGCTTCAGCTGGTCAGGTCTAGGCTCAGCAACGTTACACGACAGTAAAATGAAGTCAGCTGATGACCTGAATGTCCTGAATGACCAGGTTTTCACAACTAAGGAGATTTTCCTGTGCAGTGTATTTAAAGTGTGTGTAAGAGTGTTTAAGCCCTAGAAAATCCCCCCTTAAAAGTCCCTGTAACCTCTACATTTTAGATAAGCGTATAAGTCAACAAAAAATCCAATGACTTACTTTGGTGGTGCTAACACTTCTTCTAAAAACTCCTCAATTTTGTTGATGTCTGTCTTGACCTCACCGTTGTATGTGAGAAAAGGAGGGTGTGTGCCTGGAGCCAGATTATGCAGGTCAGCTGGTTTCCTAAACATCAAAATATCACAAGAAAGCGTTTTGCAATCACCAGAAACTAAAAATCCAAAGTGTGTGTGTGTGTGTGTGTGTAAATCATTCACAAAAACTTCATTAATGAAAAAAACTCTATTCTATGTCAATGAATTGGTAATGTCGTATCCGATGATTTTTCACCTCTTCAGGTCCACAGTGGTGACGTTGAAGACAACCCCTTTGAGCCACAGGATCATGAAGAGGCGTTGAGAAAACGGGCAGTTCCCGATGCTCTCCCCATCACTTCCAGCCTGCAGACCACAGAACAATGAGAAATAAATCTCTCTCATATGACACAGCCTTCAACTCCTTCACTTAGTGACCGCAGACTTTACTGACTCACAGACAAGTCATTTTTATTAAATAAATATTACAGAAACCAAGAATAGGCCATGACTATTAAAGAGCAGCAGAGGTTAATACAACACACTTTAAGATCTTCCAAGCTGCTTAAAATGAAGCTCTCTGCTTTTAATCCAGTGGGGGGGGGTTAACCTGAAGGCAAGGCAATAAAGTACAACAGCGCCTTCTGCTGGATTAATCTCATATCTGATATTTAGCCTATTCTCGCTCACTCTCACTCACTCGTCATTTATACCTCTTTAGCATGAAATTTTAAAGGCAAGTAAATTATATTTATTCCAAGGACATGCAGTTTAAATTATTGAAATTCAAAAATAACCAAAATACTAAGTTACTAGAAAAATCCAAGAACTATGGGGAACTTGTGCAGATATAATTAGATAAAATTTTCATTTAGAAACTTCCTTTTGTAGAAATTGGTCTAAGTATGTTTCTTTTGGCACGCAAGAACCCATAACATGGAGCAAAAAACTAACTAAATCCCAGAATGCACTGCAAGAGGTTAGTGTCCAAACCATACCGAATGTTCCGACAACACAGATAGGTTTATTGGGAAAACAGGACAGGCTGCTATTTTGGATGCATGTTACTTTAAGAATATACTAAACGGAAAAATTATATTTGTATTATTTTATGACAGCCATGATATTATTGTATGATAGACAACATGAAAAATAGTCATTTCCTATAAGAAGCAAATAAGATCCTAAAACTAGCAGAGTAACGTTAATACACTGACACATCTTGCATAAGACAGAAAAGGAAGCACATCCTAGTGATCACACTCACATTTTTCAGATATTAGGTGTCGAAAACATATAGGTCATAGAAAAAATGCCAAGAAGACTTCAATCGCCTGCTCTACTAGTGACAGTCATAGAAGGCTTATGTGCAATGATTAATGCATAGATTATTTATTTCAATTCTATAATAGTTCTCATGCATGTAAATGTTTGCTGACATTACACTATAATATTACTCACTCTCATTCATTCATACTCTATACCACAGGAAGCCTGGATACACCCTGGACGAGGTGCCAATCAATCACAGGGCACAATCACTCACACACTCACTCACTGAGGGCAATTTAGTAACACCAACTAACTTAGTCTGCATGGCTTTGGACTGTCGGAGGAAACATGCAAACTCTACACATACCCCCGGGGCGGGAATCAAACCCATGACCCCGGAAGTGTGAGGCCACAATACCAACCATTATGTCACCATGCCACCCACTGTATTATTTTTCTTCAAATATAGGAACCCTTTATCATACACAATCCCCACACTGCTGCACAAAACAACCAAAGTAGAAAATCCAGTTGTTCAACTAAAAACTATATACCAAAAATCATTCTCTCATGCTGAAAACGGACGTCTGTAGTCTCTTACATAAAAAAGAAATATAAATAGTAGTTTTCAGCTATGATAAGTGAGGACATGTTACATTTCCTTTTATAAAACACTTGTGTGGGAACATTCTGCAGGAAACAACTGTACTTAAGTGTGTACGTGTGTGTGTGCGAGTGTTTTGCAAAGGCCACTGTGTAAGCAAGTAAAAGACTGTTTCCTCTGCATCAGCACCTCATTAATTGTTTGCTTCTCCAGCTGATCCTCTCTCTGAGGAGCTTTGAGGCTCGTACATCACAAGCCCTAACCTGATTTAATCATCAGCATAGATATAAACTAAAGTT
>JAOVVA010000035.1:1384232-1429623 GCA_028565275.1 Leiocassis micropogon
GGGGTTTGGGCACTGGCTGGGAATCGAACCCGGGCCTTCCGCATGACAGGCGAAACACCTACCACTGAGCCACCAGTTTCATACAATTTATAGGATTCTGGCCTCATGTACTTATTTTTAAATATTGTTATTCAGTCTATTTTACTCAAATAAGTTTGTAACATGAAGTTTGTAAAAAAAAATTGTAACATTGTAACAGTTTGTAACATTTTTTTTGATGGAGTTTCATCTAAAAATACCCAATACAATTTACTTTTATTTATTTATTTATTATTGTTATTATTATAAATGATAAATAACTTATTTATAATAACACACATATAAGATATGTGTTATAAAATTATATAACATACATTTTGTTACATTTGATATTTTCAGTCTGTAATTTTTTAACATTGCTGAAAACACTCCCTGTAAAAAAATAAATTTTTCATTTATTAATATTATAATAATATGATCTTCTGATTATCATAAAATGCTGCTGAAGTAAAAAGGTGTAAACCAGCCAATATTTTTGCATTTAAATATATATAATACTTATATATTATACTTAGATTATATATTATAAGTATACAACATACTTTAGGTTGTCTTTAAAATTATTTTACCATGTTCTAATTACTGCAGAAACAATTAGGTTCTATGGAAATTAGAAAAGATACAAATTATTTAGCACAACATAATTCGAGAAATTTCAGTAACACTCTTGTCAATCACTCTTTCAGCAAAGTGAGCCCTTCATGTACTGAGATTATAGCTCTGCTACTATCAAAAAGTAAAGAGAACACATGGGGTCATTTGCACAGACAGGGTCAGCCGTGTTTCCGTGACTATACAATTACTGGTGAATGATTAAACAGCATTGCTAAATCTTGATGAAACTATAACCAGAATTCTTATACAGAACCAGATCTGTGATTTTGCTCAATATTTGGTACAATTCCTATATCTGGGTTAAACACACTTTGGTACACTGGACCAGCATATTGAGTCAGTTGGAAGAAAAATAAAGTCACCCACTGTTGTGAATAAAGTGACTTCAGGAAGGCAGAAGTTAATGATTGAGAAAGCTGACTGAGTGACTGAGATTCTTCTCGCTATTTCCATTGTACTCTGAAAGTGTCTTATCTACAAGTTACGCCAAATACTGATTAACTATCGCTTAAAGCATCTAAGTCAAGAGAATTCCTCGAACCTTAATTCCATGACAGGTTTTTTGTTATTCCTGTATGGAGATCATAGCTTTTCATTGAACTATTTGAGACTGTAAAAAAATGTTGATAAAAATTATGAAGTGCAGTCCAATCATTTGCATTTTTTTTTTAGAGTTAATCTTAATGGTTCAAGTCCAAGTGATGATTATCACTTGCATGCAGCCACACCTACAGTACATGACCTTCAGTCAGGAAGGTAAGGCTGAAACGTCCTTATTGGTGACAACAGCCCCTACTTCTTAACAATGGAAAAGGTTTTGAATTTTGAAATGCTCAGATCATACTAGTATGTTAACAGATTAATACATAAGTTAAATAAGTAACTTTCATAATAAGTTTGAATAAGTATGTTTTGTTTTTCTAAAGTTTTGCAAGCACATGAACTTTAGAACAGGGTGCCTCTTATTCATAATTTCTTATAGATAACTGGAATCAAAAAACAACAAAAGGAACCTACTCTTTATCTGAAAAGGTACGCAACTTATATATTAGTACAAATTGCACAGTAGTATAGTATAGTATAGAATAGTGTAGTATAGTATACTAGATTGTGTGTATATTGTAATCAGATCCTTCTATGAGGACTGTCGAGTATTACTCTTTTGTTCAATAGTTTTCAGGTTCTGATAAACTAAAACAATGAGGAGAAATTATTAGGTACACAATATTAAAGTCTGGGTCTCCATCCATACATCAAGGAACCTTTGTAGTCCAACTAGGAGGCCAATGGTGACCATTGTATTATTTATGGTCATTTTTATGACCGTGTTAAAACCTTCCAATTTGGGAACACCAATTAGCCTAATCTGGATGTCTTTGGACTGTGCGAAGAAACAGGAGTACCTGGAGGAACCCCACCAAACACAGAGAGAACTCCATGGACACAGACGCTGAGGCGGGAATCGAACCCGGCCCCCAAGGCACAAGGAAGCAAGGTGCCCGTGTTATCACCGTGCCACCAGAGTTTGGGCCTGATGGGATATAGTCTGCCACGTACCTTGACAAAGAGTGCGATTTCAGGCTGATCTACAGGTTTCTCCTCTTCTTCAACACTGTTGTCTTGCACTGGTTTGAGACTGTAGTCCACCATTTCTTCGGCTGGTTCTGCGGCTCTACCCTTTGGCAGGGAGAAAGCCATCATCATCCCATCCTCTGCGTTGTCTTCATATGTGTCTTCCTCTAGCTGCTCTTCATCACAGGGATCTCCAAAGCGCTCAGATGGAGAAGAGTGTCTGGAAGTCTCTTCTTCTGCTTCTTTTTCATCATTCTCCCCTGGTGGAACCTCATACACTGCTTCCCCGTTCTGAGCTTCAGTCTGGATTTCCTCCGCTTCATCAGTGTTCATGTAGTCCGGAGACAAACTTCTTCCTTTCTTGGCCTGAACATCGATCTCGCTGTAGATCGCCTCCATCACTGGCGCTCTGTCAGCAAACGCGCTTTGGTTCTCATACTTCGGTTCCTCCTTAACATTGGGGTCCGGCTCGTCGAAAGGCTTTTCGTACACGTTCTCCTCGTCTATTCTCTCATAGATATTCTCCTCTGCCATGTTGGACGTCTGAGAAGCTGAAAGGAGACAGAGACAGAGAGGAAGAGGACAGGAGGTAAGTGGCACACGAGGCCAGGTGTGTGGCAGCAGCGACTCACTCACTCACTAATGAACTTTGCTCTATTGCCGTGTCATTTAACCCGGCGGAATCTCAAACGGCTCCCTGCTGCCTTACATCGCGCACTACACAGGGAGAAGAAATCATTATTGCCTACTTTATATAGTGCACCTCTTTAGGGAACCATGGAACATCCTGGTGAATGTGTGCAAACAAGAGGAACTCGGATCCAACTCGTGCTTGTTTATATAAAACAATCGATAGAAAATAGATATAAAGTTTGGATACACCTTCTAATTCCTTGGTCTTTTCAGATTTTTATTTCTTTCTACGTTGTAAAACAATTGAGAGATTTAAACCCTCAACAGTGGAGGTATGAGGAGACTAACCACTAAACCCCCCCTGAACTCATGTTTCAGTCAGTCTTGAAACCTGCGACAAAACATGTTTTTCTGTAAAATTCAGAAAGGATTCATATTTTGATCTTATAAACAAAATCACTCACTCATTGTCTATACCGCTTTATCCTGTAGGCTACACAGGGTCGAGGGGGGGCCTGGAGATTATCCCAGGAGACTCCGGGCACCATGTGAAGAAGATGGTGTGCCAATCCATCGCAGGGTACACACACATACACACACTACAGCAATTTGGAGACCGTCAATTAGCTTAATGCATGTCTTTGGACTGTGGGAGGAAACCCGAGTACCCGGAGGAAACCCACCAAGCACATGCAAACTCCATGCACACATAGGCGGGAAACGAACCTGGCTGGGAATCGAACCCAGACCCTGGAGGTGCAAGGCGACAGTGCTAACCACAAAGCCACCGTTTAATATTTATTTAGACCTGAGAAAACCCCTGTCCAGAATAAGGGTTCACATTTTCAAATTGCTAAAACCATGAATTAAAATATAAGAAAGAAAAAAAAGCACCTACTATGTGCTAAGTAAAATAAGTACATATAAATTAATTAATGGCTGTTTTTTTTCCCAGTAGTGCACAATCTGCTAATGTTTACTGCTGAGGTTTATAGGTAACCGACACCTTATCATTGTGTAAACTCTAGTTGTTACATTGTATTAAATTTGAGTTTAATTTTGCATTAGTTAAAACTGTTTAATCATTTATCATGTGTAGGATATGATCTATTATAATTTAGTTAGATGGTGTTTGATAAAGAGCTTATTAAGGACATTTAAAGCAGAATAAATATATAGGAATAATCTAATTAATTTCAGGGAAGTATGGCAATACAGCAGTTGATGGAATAAGTTGATGGTACCAAAGAAAGAGAAGAGAGAAGATTTATAGAGACCCTGAACAAAGCGATGTGTTCTTAATAAAGGAGAGGGGAAAATGGAATAACAGGGTAAAAGAAGGCAAAATACAAAACAAAAGTGATCTGAGTGAAAGAAAAGAGGAATAAAATAAGGGCTTGGAAACACTTTTAGAGAAAAAAGAAAAAAAAAAGCACAGAACTCTGGAAAACATTGGAAGACCCGCAGCTTGTATGTCTGTGGGATGTATTGATCATTGCAACCACTATCAAAGTTCTATTGTGTTAGCCATGTTTAATGTTAAAAATTATTTTGAGTTCACTGTGACCTGTTTCTCTACATAAGATATATTTCCATTCATGAGCTTTTTTTTAATTCAGTGGTTCTATTTTGATTTAGCATAAAAGTCTTTAATCATAATTCAATCACTTTCATTCACTCATCGTCTATACTGCTTTATGCTGTATACAGGGTCACGGTGGGGCCTGGTGCCTATCCCAGGAGGCATAGGTCACAAGGCGGGGTACATCCTGGATGGGGTACCAATCCATCGCAGGGCACATACATACACACACTCACACGCTCATTCACACATTATGGACAATTTTGGAACGCCAATTAGCCTAGTCTGCACGTCTTTGGACTTAAGAAACCGGAGTACCGGAGAAAACCCACCAAGCACGGGAAGAATATGCAAACTCTATGCACACAGACACAAGGTAGGAATCGAATATGGACCCTGGGGGTGCAAGCAAACAGTGCTAACCACTAAGCCACTGTGCCGCCTAAATCACAATTCACTAGTTTTAAAAATATGAAAGCTGGATTTAAAAAGAGTTTGATGCTAAAATATGTGAAAATTAATTCCCAAGTGTTAAATCCTGTGGAAATGTTATCAAATTTATTAATAGCATACTTATTAATTATTATTACATCAATCATTTTATGATTATGAATCAAACAAAAATCAATAATAGGAATAAGAAGAATTAAATTTGACCATAGTAACTTACCATTACTATATTTAAATATTGTATAAACATAGTAAAATTGACTACCCACTCAGACCTAAGTAACATTGTAATTTAATTAGTCTCCTGCAGCAAAAAAAAATTACAGGGTTTCGCAAATCTTACATTTTCCCTAATTTGTAATAATAATTTCTATAGAGACGCATGAACACAACAGACAGGAACCACTAAAAGGTAAGTAACATTTTATCAATTATTTAGTGCAGTAGCAGCATAACACAGAATTTTAAAAATTCAGTCAGCATCTTTCTCTAAAATAGATATAATATATAATTGCCCATCTCCTTCCAGTTTACCTTATTCCCCTGCTCATTAAGATGTAATACACATACAATCAGTGCATCATGTTCTTTATAACCATCCACTTATTGTATGTTAAGACTGTCCCAGGTCTACCTGAACCTTGCTTGAAAATGATTAAATTAGAATGATCTGTCCATTATATGAATTAATTTTTTTAGACTAGGACATTTTATACACAAATCCATCCTTAAATGTACAATTTATTATTCATGACAATTATATAACATTTTTGAAAGGTAAAAAATTGTTACAGTATATGTCATTACATCTACCCCAAACTTTCTGTTTGATACTGACCACACCCACTTACTGAATATGAAGTCTTATGAATATTAAGGCATGTAATTTATAGTAAAATTGCTCATTAAAAACGTTTGACGTTGACTTATTAAGCCAGTCAAACGCTAAGGTTTAAAGTCCCAGTGTACCTGCCATCCCAATATACTTTGGAAACTCAAATTAGCCCAAAATGCATGTCTTTGGAAGGACTGTGGAAGGAAGGAATCGAACCTGGACCCTGGAGGTGCAAGGTGAAAGTGCTAACCACTAAGCCACCGTGTTGCCATATCTTCTTTTACACACACACCAAAAAAAGTTGCTCTCTTTACATATTTATATTTTTAGAAAAGATATCCCTAAACCCCCTTTTAAATATAAAAACTGATATGACTAAATTAGGCCACTAGATGGGACTAAAATACATTAAATAACAGTCAGATTTAATTGATCAATTGGCACCCATTTCAAAACATTAAGTTACGTACTTACAGTGTAACATGGAAGCGTCATGGTTTGTGTATAATTTGTATCTCTGAAAAAGAAATTCAAATAAATGACACTCTAATATATTCTAGGTTCCTTACATGTAAAGTGAAATATTAAAATCTTTTTTTTATTTTAATGTTGATGATTACAGCTTATAACTTGTAAAAAAATATTAGGTATCTCACAATATTTGGCCTTAATAAGGAAATAAAAAAACAGTGCATCTCAAGAAATTAGAATATTGTGGAAAATATTTACAATACAGAAATTCTGAAAAACTATGCTAATTTATGCATGCAATACTTGATTGGACTCCTTTAGTACAAATTACTGCAGCAGTGAAGCATGGCATGGAGGTTGTCTCTGCTTCATGAGTGGTTTGATATTAGGAATAAAACAGTTGTAACCCATTTCCTTAAGAAATTCATGCATGGTGGCTCTTGATGCACTAACTTCAGCCTTCATGCGACTACTTGTGAAACTCTTCCAAGGTCCTGAATTGGCTTTGCCTGATAAGTCTTATGCCTGCAGTCATGCCTGTTGCTTATGCACCTTTTCCTACCACACGTTTACCTTCTAGCCAATTCTCCTTCAATTTGCCTAAATACAACACCTTCTGTGGTTTACCCTTCTTTTGGATGGTGTCGAAGATCGTTTTCTGGACAACTGTCAAGTCTGCAGTCTTTCCCATGTGTTTACCGAACTACACCAAGAGATACACTGTATTTATACTCTATAAATAATAATTTACTCAAAATCATAATATTTTGAGATACTGGATTTTTGATTTTCATGACATGTAAGCTGTCATCATTGAAATGAAAATAAAAAAAGGAATCTATAACTTTACACGTAATGAACCTAGAATATATGAGTTTCACTTTTTAAATAAACTTTTTCATCCTATTATACTTTTTCAAGATGCATTATACACATGGTATGTATTTGTTTTCAGCACAGTCGATTCATCTTGTCTTTTTTGATGACAACTCAACCACACAGGAAGCATGGTTTATCTCTTTCTCTTTCTCTCTCTCTCACACTCTTTCTTCCTTTCTTTTTTAATATGTAGACTGGTGAACGTATGTGTGGAATTTGGCATATCCCAGATAATAGTAAGTGGTATAGTGTTGCTATGCAATTTACTTCAAGGGGGAAAGAATATCCCATGTTATGTTTTATACTCACGTTAGACAAGTGTATAAGTAATAGCAGGGGCTTTTAGATACAAGTTAAGTACTATATGAATAGGGCGAGGCTTTATTTGCAGATTTTTTCCTTTTGTGTTATAAAATTGATGGCTACATAATATTGATTTAATTCTCAGGGAATTTGGTGAAAATACCTACCAATGATATAATGTTTTAGAAGTGATACATGTTGTTTTCAGAGTTGGGGTGATAACCACAACAGGAAACCCTATTTCAAGGGTGACATCTTCCACCCTGTGTTTCACATGTGGACACACCCTTGGCAAAGATGAAAGCCTGCGAGAGTCAGATACTTGTTAAACATTATTCGCTGCAGTCTCACTGTCTTCAAATAATTTAGTCATAAAACATCATTCATAATATCGTACACATCTTTATTCCTGTCGAGGTGACAGTCTTTCTTATCACAGTGCCCGTGACCCTGCACAGGTTAATCATGAGCACTTAAAAGACCTTGACTAAATTCCAAAAAGGTGAAAGGTCAGGCAGGAAATATACCAGTCTGTAGATCTCTTTAGTATGCATAACAGGGTTTTTTTTTTAATTCAGACTGTTTTGTCCAAAACAGCATACTGTATAATTCCAAAAGAGGTGTGCTATTCTGACATTCTGTACTATTTAACAGCCTTTGTGTAGCATGACTTTTTTTTTTATATACGATGATACTAATGATACTGAAATTTAATTTTTTCTTTAGATTTAATTAGATTAGACGCATTTATATAACAAGGTAAATAAAAAATTTTTTTTGAAAAAATTAAGATGTAATGAGTGTCACATACTTGTTTATACATTGTACTTCTGCCATCCTTGTTCATTTGGAAACTTTTTAAATCTTTGTAAATCAATATTGCTGCATTTTTAAATGCTTCTGTATGTCTTCTACTGTATATAATGTTGATTATCTCGTCACAATTGTTTGATGTGGAAGGCCCGGGGTCAAGTTTCCACCCTAACACCAGCCACTGGATGAAGTGCCAGTCCCCGGATAAAATGGGAGGGTTGCGTCAGGAAGGGTATCCAGCATAAAACCTGTGTCAAGCTGCATGTGCGGATTGGATGATCCCCTGTGGCGACCCCTCGATGGGAGCAGCTGAAAAACCAACTGCTACAGTATCTAATGGTGCTGTGATCTTGCATGACAATGCACATCCAAACACTTCTGCCAAATCTGCAAAAACTTCATATAGTCCCTATAGTCCTGATCTTGCTCCATCAGACTTTCACCTATTTGGTCCCCTGAAACACAACACTGAGAGGATGAAGACAGACTGACAAAGTGTATTTGTCTTTTCTAAAAGTTAATTCAAATAAATTCTACAGACAACGCGCAGATAATTTTTGATTTACCCTTGCATATGATCTATTATTATTATTATGGAGGCACAGTGGCTTAGTGGTTAGCACTGTCGCCTCGCACCTCCAGGGTCCGGGTTAGATTCCTGCGTAGGGGGTCTGTGTGCATGGAGTTTGCATGTTCTTACTGCGCTTGGCGCGTTTCCTCCAGGTAATCCGGTTTTCTCCCACAGTCCAAAGACATGCAGATTAGGCTATTTAATAATCCCAAATTGCTTGTAGTGTATGAATGAGTGTGTGAGTGTATGTGGGTATGTGTTTGTGCTATGCAAAAGATTGGCACCTAGGTTGCCGTGATCATGTATGCAGGATAAAGCGGAATATATAATAATAATTATAATAATAACTATTATTATATATTTATATCATAATAATAATTATTATTATTATTGTTATTATTATTATTATTATTTGTAAATAGGGCAAAGGTAGCCGTTTTTCGTCGTCCATAAAATCACCCTAGCAACACCAAACAGCCCTCGCGCTGCGGGAGCGCCAATCAGATTTGAAGCCGCCTGTTTCGTCACTTCCTCCGGCAGCTCTGGGCTCGGCTTAGGGTTGTTTAGCAAATACGCGGCCATCTTGGATTCAGCAGCACATCTCCAGGCAGCGCTGAGTTTTTTGGGATGGGTGGAACTGAACCAGAACTTGGGGATTCCCGGGCGAATTTGTTCACGGACTAGCCTCGCCAGTCGGACGCTGAGCATTCGGACTGGACTTGAATAACTTCGGAAATCTCCAGCAGACCTTTGTAGCGGATACAACCCGAAGTCTCCTCCTCTTTCTCGCCTAACCGCTGTGTGTGTGTGTGTGTGTGTGTGTGTGTGAGAGAGAGAGAGAGAGAGAGTGTGTGTGAGAGAGTGTGAGAGAGAGTGTGTGTGTGCAGTTCGGTGGGCCTGTTTGAGCTCCACGGGCTTGAGTAACAACTTTTTGTTTTATTTGACAGCGTTTGCTGACTTCTGAAACTAAAGTGACGGTTATGGTGGGCGCATGCTCAGCAGTGCAGAAGTTTGTGCTCCCTGCCACCGGTTGGACTCGCGGGCGCTGCGTGCTGTAGCGCGGCTCGGTGAATGACTTTATGAATGTAGAGTGGAGCGGCGGCGTCTTCCGGCGTTTGTTGTTGCTGCTGAAAGTTCGCTTTCGGATCGCAGTTTCCTCCATGGTCTTCATCAGCCCGCGGATAGCTGCTTTCCACTCTTCCTTCGAGTAGACACGCTTGGAAAGGAGACCGAGACGCGTTAAAATGTCAACGCGAACACCGCTACCTACAGTCAATGAGCGAGACACGGAAAATGTAAGTACATCCATTTGGTTTGTCTCATGAGGCAAACTTTTTTTTTCCCTCCACTTTTGGGACACTTTTTTTTATAAACTTTCGATTTCATCCAGTGAGTTAGAGTTAGTGTTACTCCATCAGGCACAGAGAGAGAGAGAGAGAGAGGGAGGAAGTTCTCTTACCCGCGGTCCATCATGTGCCTTCAGATCAGACTGACAAAGACTCATTGTTGAGGTACAGACAGATCCCCAAACCTCAACTTTAATACTACAGTCTAGAAAATACTCACGATTCCCTCCCACGTGTTTACATTTATCATCACAGCCGAGGAACTCATAAAATATTAAATGCAGTTCATGTTGGAAAGGGTTTCATTTTTGTATTTTTTATTATTAATCTGCTGTTTCTTGTTCTGTCAGATTGTGGGGCATGAAGTTAAATTTGACCTTATGAGCTTGTAGGATTGGCTAAATATAATTGCAACACATGACATGTGGCTGGAGATTCATCTCTTGAATCACCTTCAGTAACTGCCTCTTGCTGGTGGTATATCTTGGAGACCCGGGGTGCGAGACTGAGACACCTGTATATGACAGAGCATCACATGCTCATTCACACCAAAGAGGTTTTTAGCATTGCCAGTTATGTGTAAAGTGGACATTTTATTTATTTATTTTTAAATAACGAAATCATGATCCTGGTGGAAACCTTTACGCTCACTGCTAGGATGTGCTTATAAACTTCAGTAAGTGCAAGATCAAACTGGGGACCTCGGAGTCAGAGTCTAAAATGAACTGATTTTGATCCATCAATGGGCGCACCCGTACACATATACACTATGGTCAATTTTGGGAAGAGCAGTTAACCTCATCTGCATGTCTTTGAGCTCTGGGAAGAGAACGGAATACCTGGAGGAAATCGACCACGCATATGGAGAGCATACAAACTCCACGCACACAGACCCGAGATGGGACAAGGGTAACTCGGTAGTTAAGCCATTGGACTACTGATCGGAAAATCCCAGGTCCAAATCCCAGCAAAATACCACTGTTGGGCCCTTGAGCAAGGCAACTTCCAATTCCTGATTTAGTCTCTGCATTCTAGTAAATAATCTCCACACTTCAGGGAAGGCTTTCCACTAGACACTTTTGCCTTTCGAGCTCATTTTGTGCACAGGAGCACTGTCATGCTGGAGCATGCTTAGTTCCACTGAGGGGAAGTCTTCAAAACTTTTTACAGACAAGCATGGAGAGACACTTGAAACAATTGTGTGCTTCAAACTTTGCTGCAGCAGTTTGAAGAAGAACCACACATGGGTGTGATGATCGGGTGTTTGCAAACGTTTGGCCGCAAAGCGTGTCTTATTTTTGTGTAGAGGTACACAAATGCTATATTTTTGCTAATGACCTGCATGTTTGTAACACTTAATTATGACGACCTCAACAAGTTCATAATAATATCTATAAAAACATTAGTTTAAGAATATTTTATATAGAGTTATATAGAGTTTATCCTAAAGTGACATTATCCATCACTTTTAATGAACAGACTATGATCATGATGATATTTGTGTACTGATACTTGTAACAGTGTTAATAAAGAAATTTAAAAACTAGCTCTAAGACAGTACTCTGCTGACAGGATGTGCAGTGAGGATCGCTGTAATGAGAAAGTGTGTGCAAGTCTATGCAATGTAGTGGTTTCCCTGAAGGCTGATGGAGTGTGCAAGTGTTAATAGCCAGCTGTTGGCTCTATGGAAAATGGAGCGACTCAGCCCTCCCCTCTTTCACTATAATCTAAGGATGGAGCGCAGACATGAGCATCAGTCCGTGTCTGTGGATCGATGAGCAGTCGGCGTTCCCAAAAAGAAAGCACTCGTTTGTGTGGACATTATTTAGCTAATCAATGCTAACATGAAGGGCTCGCATTCGGTCAAGAGACACCGCATTACCATAGTAAGTTTTTTTTATTTTATTTTAATTTTGTGTGTGTGGTGGTGGGGTTTATTTTATCCAAAAAGTATTCAAGGACGAATGTGTAAGGATTACCCCCTCGTACTGGGTATGGAGCAGGAGGCGATTGGAAAGCTTTTGTGTTTATTATAATGAGGATTACAGTAAACTCACAAGTACAGGTATTTTGAGTACAAAGGATTTTTAATAGATTGGTACATGGAAAATGTTGGGCATAAATGAAATGATAGCTTTTGTTTGCCTTGTTAGAATCTGGCTACAAAGTAGGTCTGTACTGAAGTGATGTATGTCATCTGGAAAGGCTGTAAAGGTTTTATTCTGCTGTCCTACATGGCAGTGTGCAGAGTTTAGTTTTTTTTTTTTTAATTATTATTCCTCTAATTTTGACTACTAAAATTGAGGGCTGCACAGAAATAGTAACCAATGAAGTGTTAGATGAGAGACTCATTACAGATGTATCTAAACATTTAAATGCTTAGACTTTTTTAGGTGAGATTTTTTTTTTTAATACGTCTAGTACCCTAAATATATATATTATGTTCTCTAAATATTGGAATTATACTACCTGCAGTTGTGACCTCTTAAGGTTTGGATACAGCTTTATTACAATGTCTTCCAATGTGGGACAAGCTTCAGGACTGGCCTGGATGACAAAAATGTCCTCACACTGCCAGTACAAATCATCGCTGTTTAAAAAAAAACATGCACAGACTCTGGTTTGGGTGCGATCTGCAGATATTTCACGCCTTTCCAGCCACGTGTCTGTGCTAGTTCGTCATCCTAATAAGCCTTAAATTGCCCTGGATATATATATATTTTTTTGCGCAACTGTTTTTATTTATTTATTTATTATTATTTTTTTTAACCGTCAAGGTCAGAGAATGTTGGATATGCGGTTTGAAGCGTTCAGTCAATAGCTAACTGGACTGTATCTGGTTATGTAAGTGGCTGGCTCAGTTACAGAATTCTGTACGTCAATTTTTGAGACATCTGAACTAATGTCAGGTTTAAGTCTAATGATAGAGATAAGTGCATGATTGTATTTATTTATGTTTGGCAAATCTTTTGAGGATGTTCAGTTTATCAGGATGAGCAGTGGATTATGGGAATTTGTGGAATTATCAACTTTCACTCCAGCATGTTTATATAACAGAGCTGTTGAATTCTCCATCTTGATTTTTCAGAACATGTCTCATAATTTAAATATAATTGCAAGCCGAATAAAATGTTTTATTTAACAAAAGAGAAAAAAAGCGCGTCTTTTTGGTAACTTCATAAACTTTCATAGAAGGAGTCCCCAGTGTCTGTGCTTCTCCATCTCCATCCCAGGAAGGACAACTATTTGACAATTAAAGGCAGAAAATTACTGACAAGCTCTACATAAATTCCTGACAACGTGTATATTACCTGTGATAAATTGCATACTTTTGCAATTAAATATTTGCACAGGTCCATATTGCAATTTCTATGCAATTAATTGTGCAGCACTAACACAAGTGATAACAGTAGCTAACCCATAATATAAACTAAAACTATAAATCAATTAAAAGATGAATGTTGTAACTATTATTAATAATATTAATTTTTTTATTCCTTACATATATGCTAGGAAGTAGGGCTGAAAGGCTACATAGTCTGTTTATAATCTACTCTGAGCTTGACATGAGAATTAAAAACTACGATTGCTGTCAGGGATGCAATATCTTGTTTTGTTTTTTTTAACTATATTTCTTACTTTCATCTTTGTGGTTGTTTTCAACTCCAGCTCGCTTTTACCGTAGCCACGTGGTTGTCTGCCTTCATCAGCTATTACTCAGCTGTCTGCCTAAATGATTTATGTACTAATTTGGGCATCTCTGTCCTAGATAGATTGGTGCTGGGTTTTCATAGAGAGACAATGGTAGAGAAATCATTGCCTGATCGATTATGTACCAGATTTCTGTAACAGTTAAAAAGCAAATCTTGTGGTATGATTCACATTCTATCTCTCATATGCTACAACTTGTTCTTTTCATTTGTTAATTTATACATGGAATAATTTCCTAGTGACATGAAGAGAAAGGGCCCGTAGTGATGCAGTTGGGTGAAAAATATTCGTATGATAAATCTAGCTTAACATTAGGGATTTTTTTTGTGTATTTTGTGATATTTTCATGTTTTACTTGTTGTTTTTTTTAAACTAGGGCTGTCACAATACTACAGATTATTTGTACTGACTACTGCAAAGTCATATTGTTGTTCTATTCTAAATATCATACCATGTTCAGACCCACTTCATTTTTGCAGTTTTGATAGTAATAAAATGAAAAAAAAAAAAGGCCTATTAATTTACACACTATAATACAAGTATTTAAAAAAAATTTTTTTTGCTAATTTATTCAAATTAAAAAGTAAAATCTCTCATTTAGACAACTGTTCACATCTATTATGCAGTACCGTGTTGTAGCACTGCTGGCAGCAATTACAGCTTCAAGTCTCTTTGGGTAATTATCTAGCACTTTCGCACACCTCTTTCTTCGGGTCTCTTCAAAAATGAAGTGCCCTCCTTATCCTCAGCACTGGCTTCCAGCTAGCCCCTTTGCCATAATGTCCTGGTTAATAGAGAAGTTCTGAGATGTTTGACCTTCTGACATCTCCGCATATGACCTTGCCAGTGTTTACTTAGTTGTGCTTTTATCACCTGCACATCTATTTCTCTATTCTACCTGTATTGACCCAGGTTGCTTCTGGAGCTCAGCTGACGTGCATGGGCAAAAGTACATAAATATGTTTCGGAGAAACCACACCCTGCTGATAAGACTATCCAGGGTTCAAAACATGTCCACTCTTTCAGATTGGAACTCTGCTCACTGTATGGAACATTTTTAATTATTTTATTAATTTGACAGATATTAGTGACCTTCTAGTGACAATTTGCAGGCGATTTCCCACATGATTTAGCCGTTGTTCCAGAAAGTCGTTAGTGACGACAAAATCATAATCAGGTTATCCCTTTATCATCACTTCTGCATCATTGTCTGTTATATAATGTTATCTGTTATGTTACATGAATGGTCTGAGTATTTCACCTCTTTGTCATTGTTCCACTCTTGTACCAGAGGCTGACTGGTTGTTTTAAACATATCTAGTTGGGCCATTAAAATGTTCATTACTCTGGTTCAGCAGATTAATGCCTTGGCTTTTCAAACTGTAAATTCTCTCTGAAAGTCATTCTTGCTGTAACCAAGCATTTCACTATGCTGTTGTTCAAAGAAAGAGGAAGTCATGGCTGAAATCCAGGAAACAGCATGGTGTTATGTGTTTAGCCAGCAATATTAACATGCATATTCTTTCCCGCTGTCAAGGCTCTGAGGCTTTTGCCTATGTCAAAATCATTTAAAAAAGCATTATTTTGAAAAGATTGTGATAATCTTTTTCTGGATCTTCTAATTTAACATATAACATTCCTATGTTAAACCCTTCTGTATTTCTAGTTATTAATAAAGACGTGATTTATTTGCATTGTAGTTTTGTGAACTTTAAATTGCTTTGTTGAAGTGTTTAGTTCACTACGACAAGTCAAGACAACAAACTGTATGGTAAGGGGGAAGGACATAAGCAGTGCATCTCAAAAAATTTCAATATTGTGGAAGTTTTCTATGATTTAATTCAAAAGGTGAAACTCTCATATATTCCGGATTAGTTGCACATAAAGTGAAATGTTTCAAGCCTTTTTTTTTGTTTTAATGATTATTGCTGACAGCTCATGAAAATCCAAAATCCAGTATTTCAAAATGTTTCCCAAGATCTATCAAAAGGGATTTACGATACAAAAACATTGTTGATTTATGCACTCAATACTGGGTCAGGGCTCCTTGAGTTCGAATCACTGCATCAATGTGGCATGGCATGGAGGTAATCATAAAGTATTGCTGAACTCTGAGTCTATGTGTGGTGTATCTCCAGCACACCTCGCACAGTGACGGGCGGAACGATGGTGCCACGAGATCCAGCCGCTCCGGGGCTCGATGCCGCAACTCTATCGCTTCGTGTGCTGACGAGCAGCCGCATATTGGCAACTACCGGCTGCTCAAAACCATCGGCAAGGGCAACTTCGCCAAGGTCAAACTGGCACGACACATCCTGACGGGACGAGAGGTGAGATTTAGGCATTGCTCAGCCCGTGGGTTTTCCTTCTGCCTGTGACTGTCTGACTTTTTTTTTTTTTTTTTTTTTTTTTTTTTTTTTCTCCCAGCCTCATCCACCTGTCAATTTCCTCTCTCGCTTACTGTTTGGCAGGTCCATTTAGTATTAAAAAGATGAATTTACAACTAACCAGATTTTCATGTTTTTATGTATGTGTGTGTCTTTTTGGTTAATTAGGTGTTTATAGTGATGGACTTGTAACTTTGTCATAGAGATTCTTTAGAGAAGTCTTTTTCAGTTTCCCAATTTGATTCATTGATGTTCCCCAGTGAGCTGCAGGGTCGATAAAATCTAATTTGTCTCCTTCCTTTCTTGCAGGTGGCCATAAAAATCATCGATAAGACACAACTCAATCCTACTAGTCTCCAAAAGGTAAACATATTTGATTTCTACTTTGTATTTGTTTATACTAACATTCTCTTTTTTTATTGCTTCCTTTTTCCTTTTATTATCTTATTGGGAAAAATATATAACAGATGTTTTGCTTTTACTCTGAGAGGTGTGCTGTTAGTGTATTGAAGGGATGAATGGTTCAGTTTTAATAGCTCTGGGTCAGTGTCAGCTGATGAAGGGAGCTTCTGTGGCCTCAGAAGTCTGATGCGGCTAATGATAGCAGGAGTGGAGAAATCCAAACAAGTGACGGGAGTAATGACGGCGCATGCAACTGTGCTGAATGCAGAACGCTTAGATGTGACAGTGGATCGTGAAGGCGGAGCTTAAGTCGAGACTTTTACTCTGTGAGCTTCTCAAATTCTACTATTCTCCATTCAGATGGTGCTAAGAGCTCTGTGACGCCATCGTTTTGTAGCACTTGTCTGGTTTGGCTTCAGAGATCATGTTGAGGCAGATGAATGATCCTTTTCACTGATGTCCCTGCTTATTTTAATTAACTTACACTTGTTTTTTACAGACTATTGATTTTATTTGTTTTTCGTTTCTGGACACAGTGACAACTTGTTGCTCTAGGAGAAGTCGATTCCCAGTTGTTCAACCCTTCCACAGCTGAGGAAGTTTTTCTAAAAACATTTTTTTTTCTTTTGTCATGACAATCTAAAATAATCTGCAGTACGACAATGACATGTAAACATGGCTGGTTTGATAATACCACTGACATCATTTCTGGCAATAAATCCGATATGATCTTTTTTCTCGGTGTAAAACAGAACTTCTTTTTTTACCCTACACGGAACAGAAACGCTTTCATGATCGAAAGGATTACGCACTGAGGTGCGTCTCCTACCAGTAAGATTAGAATGATAATCCTACAAAAGATGACAATTGAATAATATTTAAAGAATAGTGTTAAACACACACACACACACATCAGGGAGGGGTTAAGGCTGATACGTGCTTTGATTCAGTTAAACTGAATGTCACTCTTGTTGTTAACTGATCTACCTGGCTGATTGTCACATTAATTATTGTTGCATAAATTAATTTGGAGATTTGGTTAATATCAGGTTAGAGTATTTTTGCATTTATGCTACACTGCTTGTGTGGTATTTTTACTTGTGACGTTGTGTTACCTTAAATCTTATCACTGACTGGTTGAACTGCTGCTCTCTGCACACTAACGAAAGACCTATCCACCCCTTCCACTTGCGTAACTTTACAGACTCCCGTGATTAACAGTGGTCTAACTCTTGATCTCCAGATGATCGTGCAAACTCTGGAGTCCTAATGGTGTTAAATTATAATGAGTGATGCGTCAATATGCTTTTCCATGAAGAGCTTTGAGACCACTATGTTTGTAGTACCATGTAATGTGTGGTGCATGTTTTCAATGAATGCAAGAAGAAGAATTGGAATAGGAAATCTATAACTAGATTATATCTAGACTATATGGAAAAAAAGTACATGAATACCTGACCATCTATGGCTCTTCCCTAAAGTGTTGCCATTAAGATGGAAGCAAAAATTTTTATAGAATGTTAAAACATGCCATAGTTTTCATAGACTTGGCCTTCATTCAACTTAAGTGCACCATCAGAAAGCCATAAACTATTGTGGGAAAGAACTCGAGAACCCTGACCTCAACATCATTGAACACCTCTGGGACGAATTGGAACACTGACTGCACACCCCCGGCCTCGTCAAACATTGACGCCTGACCTCACTAATCCTCTTGTGACTGAATGAACCCAAATCCCCTCAGCCACAATATAGAGGAAAGCCTTCCTGGAAGACTGCAGTGTTCTAACCGTAAACGGGGACTAAATCTAGAACGGGTTGTTTCATAGGCACATATAAAAAAACGTGATAGTTTTTGCTATCATAAAGCCTTCCTGCTTTTATTTTGTCTTTGAAACCGAGACATTGGTTCTGCTCTTCTCTAGGATATCTCTCAGGCAGTAGGTTTGCCTGATCCTCTCAGTCACTCTCAACTGCTGTAGTCCGTCTCTGACACCATTTTCATCTGCTCTTATGCAATTGGTGGGTGTGGGAGGAGTGTCCGCGCCTCAAGTTCTGTCTCTTCATTTAGAATCAACCACTTTCTAATCAGATCAGGCCTTTTTAAATAAAAAAAAGTTTTTTTTGTTTGGGAATGCTCTCGGCGCTTAGCCACAGCTGGCTGTTGAACGTAATCACTTGTGTGTAGACGGACAGTGTGGGCGTAGATGATCCAGATCAGCCGTCCAAGAAGATTTAGCAGTCGTTTGTATGCTGGAAACTTACAAAGCAGTGTTTATTTATTTTTTTTCTTGAAAGAAAGAGGGGGGTATATGAGAACCAGGAGTTGTGAGAGGTTATGCTGCAAAAGGAAAAAGAGGGATGCTTTGTTTAGAGATGCGTGTCTTTTATTCACAGTGTCTCGGGTAACACTATTTACTTTTATTGGTGCCAGATTTGCATCAAACCACCAACGATTCACTACAGGCTTGCAGGAAGTCCAATGCAGCAATAGCATAAAGGTAAAAAAATTTTTTTTGTTGTTACACGAGTGTTATGAGGTTGTTTTGTTTTCTGAAAGTGACCGCTTTATTGGGTAATTTCCTGCTTTGTAGTGGAAGACCCTAGATCTCTTAGTGCTGTCGAGCGCACACGCACAGACACATGCACTAGCACACGCACTGAGCCATGCCGTATCTGGGCACCCACAGAGGGTTGTATTAGGCCTGTTTTTTTCAATTGCTTTATACAATGTCACTACCTTGCTGTGATTTGACCTCTGAATGTAAGAGAAACCTGTCTGGGTTATCATCAGAGAACAACTCGATGCTGAAATCAATATTCTAAGCAGTGAGAATGATTAAAATTCATGAACAGTATTAGTAATTTGCTAGATTTGATATAAGCCATATCAAATTCCCCCTTTGGACACGCATCTTATTTTGATTACAAACACAACCACGTTGCAAAAAGTCTCGAGTAGCCTAACATCCTGATGCTAGATGGTTTTTAAAAAAGGCATAAACATCAGGCTTCTGTCTGTCATTGCTTTTTAAATCTTAGCACTGTTGTTAGCACTCAGTTCTGATTGATCAGATTATGTTTTTTGATTTTCAGTAATGGTGCAGGTTTGGGTAGAAGTTCCAAAACAAATCACAGGTTTGTGTTAATGCACTTGTTCTAATACAATATAATTTTTTATTTATTTATTTATTTATTTTTTTTTTAAATAACAGCTTCTGCTTGTATAGCAGACCCTCCACAGATGGTTACTTGTAAGATGTTAATTTAACATTTTTGTAAGGAGTCTCAGTTGTCAGTGGTTTGTAAGTGTGAGAAATGAAGTTGTCTTTTTAAATTTTTTAGGACAGAAAAGTCTTCAGGGCCCGAGGGCTTTGAGTAACAGAGCAAGCTGTTTTTTGTTTTGTTTTTTTGTCGCAACTTTGAAAAAGAGGACGAAAGAAAGGGCTATTTTGTAGTTGTTAGCAACCCTCTTGTTTTGCAGAAGTTCCACAGTAATGAATATAACTTTTAATTTGATAGTTTTGGATATATTCCCAAAAAAGTAATTGTTGTTAAATTACTGTGGTTACAGAGAAATAAGGCTGCTTTCACACCAGACACACTAGACTGCTCTCCGCTCCCATGCTGACCAGCTTTCTGACCACACTAGAATGTTTACACTCTCCGATACATCAGGTGGCAGTATGCGTCTGGTTGGTTTGCAAGCTGCCAATCATCACAAAAATAAGAAGAGTACAAAGAAATCAAACTTCACAGAACCATGTCATTTATATTCCAGAAAAATAAGTCAACAGCGACCCTCTTGCCTTCCTACTTCTTCAACTTTCATATCTGATTGCAACTGTGCCCAAGTATGCCACACTGTGCTCAAACCACCTTTTCAAATAGCCTCGAGCATGGTACATAGATTCATATCCCAGCACAGCAGGGAGTAGTATGGAGGGATGGATGGGTGGATGGATCAATCAATCAATCATACTTTATTAATCCCAAAGTAAATTCCATTCCAACATTTCTGGATGTGTTGTTAGAGGACAGTAATCGACTCTGAGGTTGTAACGGTTCTCCATTTCACCATATCCTTCCCATGCCATTTATTCCTTACATAATTATCCAATCTAACTGTTTTCCTCTGTTCTAAAAAGAGATCTCATCATCCATAATAACAAGCATTTGAATTATTACTATAAGTTAATATCCATTAGAGCCAATCTCCGAGTCTTTTTACTACCCTAGTACTCTTATATTTCCATCACATTTCACTGGAACTTTCCTTTTCCTGTTTTTCTGTTGTCAGTGAGGTTCAGTCGTCTCTCTTTTTCACCCGTCTATATTTCTTGTTCCTGTTATTTTAGCAAGAGATTTATTGTATTTTTTTTTCTTTCCCTTTTTATTTTTATTTTTTATAATTCTCTGCATTCAGCTGAGAATTGAAACCACCTTCTAAACTGCCATATTAGATCATAATGTTCCAGGGTTTTAGTCACAGTGGACTCTGCTATGTTCACACAGATGTGTGCACTGTGCCAGCGTACGTGCATCCTTGCAAGGGTTAGTCTCTTTCCTTCCTCCCGAGGCGTGTTTTCGAATAACATGTCACCCACTGCACATTGAGAAATTATCAGCTGCTACCTGGAATGACCCAGCAAAGAGAGAATGAAGACAACAAACATGTCAGGGTTAAGAGGGGATGGGAGACATCTTTATGTGCCATATAGCATCCAAGTGTTTACATTTTTTATTATCATTTTTAAACTCTAAGTATTTTTCTGTGTTTTTTTTTTTTGTGCTTAAGAAGAGGCTCTGATAAATGGTTGATGGAGTGAGTGAAGCTAATGTGTTTTAGGACCTGGCAATCAGCTTATAGAATTACCTGTAGTGCAGCATGAAGTAGATCACACAATTGTAACAGTAATTAGGGGAATAGTAACCAAATGAATGTTTAATACTAGCAATTCTACAATACAACAACAGTAATAGTGATCTAAGGGAATATACAGTGGGGTAAAAAAAGTATTTAGTCAGCCACCAATTGTGCAAGTTCTCCCACTTAAAAAGATCAGAGAGGCCTGTAATTTTCATCATAGGTATACCTCAACTATGAGAGACAAAATAAGAAAGAAAAAAAAATCCAGAAAATCGCATTGTAGGATTTTTTTTAATGAATTTATTTGCACATTTAAATAGTAGCTAATAGGGATGGGAATCACCAGGGACCAACTGGTATGATATTATCAATGCTGGTGCTGGTTTATTTTGCATTGTAATTTTAAATTTCCTGATACAATAGTTTTTTTCATATATACAATATGATTTTGTTGTGGTTCTAAACAAACTTTGCAAATAATTTGCTCCTACCACACAATGTTGTGCTGCCAGCCAATGTGTAAATAGTTTAGAGCGCCCCCACCCGTAGGATTATAAAGAAATGAGAACATTTTTAAAAATCAATTCAGTTTTATTTGTATAGCGCTTTTAACAATTGTTATTGTCGCAAAGCAGCTTTACACAATCAAAAGAATTATTTAAGTTTGTATGGAATGTGAATGTCTATGAATCAAAATGGTCAGATAGTCCCTGATGAGCAAGCCGGGGGCGACAGTGGCAAGGAAAAACTCCCTGAGATGGAAATAGGAAGAAACCTTGAGAGGAACCAGATTTCACGGGGAACCCATCCTCATCTGGGTGAAACAGAGAGCAGGAATTGATCTGCATTTTTCCATTTTACATGTACAAGTTAAAAGAATTATAAATAAAAAATCGATTTTGGAGTCATTGTAGTGATATATGAATTGTCACACAAAAGAATCATGATATGTAACCGAATTGATATTTCTCTCCCCCATGGTATAGTATACCACTGTTAGCAGTCTCTTATTTGGTGCAGTAATGTTGGTGCTAAATCGCTTTGCCAATAATCTAAATGATCCCAAGACTCAACAAATGCTACCTTCCATCGAGTCATTTCTGTTACAAAGTCCAACCATGAGAATTTTATCAAGACTGTTTTCTTCTAATATTCGGAATTGCATCAGGATCCATGTAAAATAAATAGCTCAAGTCAAGTAGCTAAAGGGGATTTCTTACTCACTTAGTCAATATTCAATGTGTCGGATGTTTCCCCCCCCCCGTAGAGAAGCTAAGCCGCCTCAACCCCCAGCCAGAGGTGTGGAGAATTTGATTCCTCTGCCAGTATCTCAATTACACCTCTAATTCACTCAAACACAATGTTTAGTCTGCTCAGGGTTTCTAGCTGATGTTTGAGAGCAGTTGTTTAGTCTATCTGCACACAGGTATGTTTCTGAATGAGTGATATGTAGACTTTTCAGCATGATCCTGTACGCAGCTTGATCTGATCCATACAATCTGTATTCCTTGGAGTCTGGTTGGCAAGTACACTCTGTATTCCTACATCCATACACTCTGTATTCCTACCTCTGGTTGGCAAGTCGAGCGCCATATACGATTAGATGTTATTGACTGTGGAGCTCTAGTGCACCTGACTGCCAGGGGTGGACAAGGACCACAGTCAGTGAATGACAGTCCTTGAACCTCATCAAGATTCTTCATGGACGAACCTGGGATTGGGTGCAGTCATGGAGCATGGTTCAGATTGTTGTATTTTCAGAATACATCCCTCTCATGTGTGCTTAAAACACATGATAGTGCAACAAGGAAAGTATCAGGCAGCATGATTGATGAGAACTGAGAAACATCTTTGTGTCATGGTTAGTTGGCTGTGGGTGGTCTGCGCTTTGGTTCCATGATTACAGAACCAGGGACCCTTTTAAGCAGAAAGCTTGTCATGTTGCATGGGAATGCAAATGCATCTGTCAGAGCAGGTGTTGTATGCGTAATTGTCATGAGTATGTATTCATGCAGTGTATAGATCTATGCATGTGTGCTGATGAAACAAGGGAGTGTACTAGGAAGGAAGTTTAAGAGGGGAAAACGCATTAACAGGCTTGTGGGGAAAGTGGGCAGCTGGCCAATTAGGTCAGCTAAGAGACCCTTCTACCCTCTGAGTGCTGCAGTGTGTGGCAGTATTGTCCCCACGTGCTCCCCTGTAAGGGAAAGAGAGGTGGGGCTGGAAAGATCTTTTATTTATAAATTTTTTTAAAGCTGGTTTTATCCTAATTTTGTGTTGGCTTTAAGCATGTATTAGTAGATTTCAGCAGTCTTTACAGCTTTATCAGTCTGTATTAGATGATGATGATCCAAGTAAAATATTCGCTGTGTTTTTTAATATGCTGGGTGATCATTTCTGTCCTCCATGTCAGATTTCAGGGAAAAGATCGAACAAGGATAGATCTCTCCAGGTAACAAATGTTATGTTCATTCAGTGCAATCAGGGCTTTGAGCTTAAAGTTACAGCGATTTATTCTCCTATACATTAGGCTGTTTATGTTCATCACTACAACTAGCATATTTATTCAAGCTCTTTTGAGTTTTGTCTTCCTGTGGTTACGTTCCAATTGAGCAAAAGATAAAAACCTGAAAAGGAAAGAAATTGTTTTATTTAAAAGTATTTCCGTGTTTGATGGACCAAGGGCACACAGGCGGACAGATGATGAATCTGAGTCAGCTTGCCCACCAGGTCAAATTCATTCCCAAGTCCAACGTTACGTTTTTCTTTATTTGCTAGGAAGCATAAAGATTAGACTTGAAACAACGGAAAAAGGTCATGTGGTCTGATGATTTCAGATTGAAAGGAAGTGCATAAAGCGTACACACATCATGTTTAGTGCCCCCACTGTACAAGCCTCTGGCAGTGTGATAATCTTGGGTTGCTTCAGATGGTTAGGTCTAAGCTCAGCATCGTTATGTGGCAATAAAATAAAGTCAGCTGACGACCTGAATGTACTAAACGACCAGGATATCATATTTTACCCTGTATCAGTTTTTCTTCCCTGATTGTGCGGCCTCAAATTTCAGGACTCAAAGAGTTTTGTACCTGAGCCTACCTCAATGAAAGTGAAAGTGAATTTTTACCAGTTATATAATCAAATTTGCTTTTAAGTCTGGTTTCTGTCAAGGTTTGTTTCTGTTGTCATCTCGGGTAGTTTTACCTTGCTGCCGTGGTTGTGGGCAGTCAGCACTTGCCTTTGATTAGGTTGTTAGGTGTCAGGTTTTCTCATGGACGCTGGGTAAATTCAGAGACACAGACAGCTTTCCTAGTACTGCCTTTATCTGTATGTATGTATGTATGTATGTATAGGGAATCAAGTGTATAGTTATAGGGGCTGGTATTTGTGCTAATCCTTGGTAAAAGGCTGGTACCTTTCAGCACTTTTGTCTCTCCTCATAGCAAGGCTTTTGTGTTGCAGGAGAGCAGTAGCAGGTATGTGAGCTTCAAAGGCTAGCCATAATCTCTTAGCTGACTCCTGCCCTGGTATGTTGCCCGACCTATACCTAAATGCAGACTAGAGTTTCAAAACACAACCAACTATGGCTGCACTGGCATGTCGATGAAACACTTCCAGGTGCCATTGTGACAAATACTGTAACTGTACCTACTCTGACAAGGGCCTAGTTTATGATGGCTCATGTAAAGAGTAAGAACAACTCCAAACCTGCAGCTCTTGTTAAATGTTTTCAGTCTGCATTGGTCAGGACATACCAAAATAGCAAAACAAATGAACCAGCGACAAGGTCTTGGGCAGCTAAGGTTCACTGATGCGCATGGGGAGCGAAGGCTGGCCCATGTAGTCCTATCCAATAGAAGAGCTGCTGTAGTTGAAATTGTTGAAAAGGTTTATGCTGGTTCAAATAGAAGGGTGTAAGAACGGACAGTCACTGCGGTTGATTGTTGGCAGTCATGGCAAAAGGAGAACCTCCTTAATGTTAGCCATTATTATTGCATTCTGTTCATTATCAAGTCAATCCCCCAAAAAAAAGTTTTTCTCTGAGCCCACAGCAAGAGTCAAAAACTCAGACACTGCAAGCTGACTTTATTAAGCCTTGAAAGGTTTTCTGAACTCTGTTCCAAGAATAAAACTTTATTTCTGTATATAATGGCCTGCTACACTAATACACTTATCCCAGCGTTTCACTAGTGCTCATATACCAAGATAGAATGTTTTTTCAGTAAAGACAAATGATTGGAGCAATGATTGGACTGCCTGCTTCATGTCTGAAACGCTGGCCTCCCAGGAACTCCTCTAATGGCCCAAACATGTGGAAATGGCTCAGAGCAATCAGGTGTACCACTTGCTGCATGTTCACCAGAACGACTGCAGTTGGGATCGTCAGAAATCGCCATTCGCAGTCTTACGACCTCCTTTAAAATGTTTGCAACATTCACAGCTATGAGTCTCACATCACCATACTGAGCTTCTGTAAATGTCAATTGATTTTACAGCTTATTTCTTGAGCAGGTTTATAAGTCCTGGTTTGACTTGAATGCCCCTCAAAAATGCAGGTAAGACATCTAGTCGTTTGTTCATATGTTTTTTGGTTATTTCAGTAAGCCTAGTGAAATACATAAATATATATGAGAGACACATTTAAAAGGATAATCCAGCTCATTTGGATTACTTAATTACTAATTAGTTATAAAAAAAAAACCCAATATGTTAATTAATTATAAAACATATTGTTTGTTGTCCCTGTCTATCAAGCTATCTGTCTGTTGTGGAAATCTAACGCGTTTGGCGACTGTTCATTCTTCTCTCTTCATCTGGTTGCGTTTATGCACACTTAGTTTGTGCTTAGTGCACGTGTTCGCAGATTGTTTTTTTTCCTGTGGGCGTAAGCAAGTCTCACAACCAGCCGGCCGCATCTCCACGAGCAGCTTCCTGTTTGGGAGAGTGTGCCGAGAAAAGTGAGAGGGAGGGGAGCTTCCTACTTCACAGCTCCACAGCAGGGCAGCCAATCACCTGCTGAGCTCCAGAGAGAGAACAGTAAACTATTGGGAAATCCAGTGCGTCAGTGAGTCTGCCTGCTGTGGCTGCAGGATATTAGTGTTCACTTTTGTTTTTCCTCATCATGCCCATCAGCATGGCAATTCTTAAACCTAATTAGTTTTGAATAATGTGAATGCCCTGGCTGATAGATTAAGGATAGATATTTTCCCTGTGCCATCTGTCAGCCATACACACATCTGGAACGTTATCGTTGTCTGGCCTGCAGACCTCCGCAATCACTCCGTGGCTTTTTACTGCTACGCATTTCTCATGAGCTCACTTTCTGATATTTCTCATCTCAAACCAGCAAAATATGCCATGTAGGTCACCCCACTGGTGGACGAGTGTGTGTGGGAGGCAAGCGACTGAGCTTGATGTCTCAGGGCTTTTAGGGTAGAACCTCGAGTCGATGGCGCTAAGAACCTGCTGAAGCGTGATATCAATTAGTAAAGAAAAGAATTGTTCAGAAGTGCAGTGAGGGGAGGTACTGCAGCCGCTGGGCGTGAGGAAACGCACGTGCAGAGACAAAGCTACGAAACCACACCCAGAATAAAAATCCTCAAATGCTTACAGGTGTTCAGCAGATTATTCTGAAAAACACAGGCATATACACACTTGGACACAAACCATTTAGATGGAATTCACTTGGTTTAGGATTTCTTTACATCTCTATTTGATGCTACTCTTCGGTATGGATTAAACAGTATCTGCAGTGTCTAGGATAAACCACTGAAAGCTGTACATCCAGATATTTCCCCTCCTACTCCAGACATGTTAAGACTGTTATGGATGTTCTGCTGTGTGATGTGCTGCTAAAGACCTAGTTCGGAGTGGGGGAACATGCTGGCCTCTTTTCTCCTACTGCAGCCCACTTTCCCCTGAGCAAAGTGTATTCAGGCCTGTCCCTGGCTTTTCGTGAACAAAGATGGATCATCTGATGTTAAAGTTATCTTTTTTTTTTTCTTGATTTTTATTGTTCGGCATGCAAGAGTTTACACTGTACTATAAACACACTGTAGTCAACTGAGATGCTAAAACCAAAAATTCATTTATGAACAAACGGATCATGACTAAACTGTTAGAGCTGTGCGATTTAGTCTAGATTACGTAATTTAATAAATCTTTTCTTGGTCACGTTTTAATTCCGAATTGATTCACACGTTTTATGTTATTTACAAATGTTAAATCGTCTAAAAATGACATTCATTAAACATGTATCAGAACTTTAGCAGGGAATAACCACCACTTCCATCTTTTACAAATACTCATGTTTTTGCGAAATTATTGCTCCTGATGCTTTTTCTTTTGATTTTATTGATGCAAAACCGCTACCTACTGGAGTGTTGAGCATAAGAAAGAGAAAGTGTTGTGCAGCGAATACGATTCACTTTTTTACAGCATTCATGAAATAAGTTGATTAGTTTCCAATACTTCACATGTCTGCTTGGGACAAATCAAAAAATAAACCTTAGTGCTCTTGAACTGAATCAAATCATGTGTGTGCGAGCCCTGTGACAGATTGGCATCCTGTCCAGTGTGTATCAGGAGGTCCCTGTACAGGATAAGCGTAATAGATGATTGAATAAGTAAATAAATGAAAAATTTTTTTTTTATAATGTCACCCGTCTTTTTTTAAAATTATTTATTCATTTTGTTTAGACAGGCTGCAGAGTGCCTAAGGATACAATTGAAAAAATTGGTTATTTAACAACTTCGGCAGCTACCTCATTTCCCCTCTCATCTATTCCAACCACTCAGCATTCAGCACCGCCAGTATACTAATCACCGGTCTAATCATCTGTCATTATCTGCTCCTTTTTTTTTTTTTTTTTTTTTTTTAAGCTTTAATTATTTATAGGTCACTGTGTGGTTTAATCAAAAACATTCCTCTGACACTGGTCAGGTAAATGGACTGGACTGTAAATGATGGCCAAAAAGTCCTACAGGAACCGTGGAGAACTATTCCTCATGACTACATTAAAAATAGAATAAAGTTTGTCCCTTTGGAAGCAAAATACAAAGGATTGAGGGGTGACTGTAGACTTTTGCAGAGGACTGCATTTCAGACAGTTCTGGTAGAACTAAAAACAGACCGCAGTCCTCCTTACTTTGACATACCATAGAGATAAAAATCAAGTAAGTGCACGTGTTGTCAAGTCAGTTGTTTCAGTCAGTACGATGCTATCTAGTTTCTGTTCCTGAATGATCTTTTACCATGCTTGTTTTGTTTTCTATAATATCTAGCCAGCTCTTGCCGTAGTTTACTGTAGGTCAAAAAAACTTTTTTCATTAATCCTTCTATTTTCATAAGATGTGGCCGATGTCCTTCACAAAGAAGGTTGAAAAATTCAAAGTTGACATGCAGCTCAATTACAGAAGATAATGACTCATTGTTGAAGTGTTGACCAATGACTTCTTGTCAAGAGCACAAACACAACGTGCCATGTGAAAAAATAATAATGACTCATTTCTTTCCCATAACTAACCAGCTTGTTCTTTATTATTACTTTGGCTACCAAAACATGAGACTCTGCGAGCATGTTATTGTCGCGATAGCTGATGAAGTTATGGTTCGTCCCACAACACACCAGTATGACTCATATCATTGACACAAAAGCTGTAACTTGCTCCAGATCATGAGCCTCTGTGGTGGCGCCTGCGATCACGTAGCACGCTTGTGCGATTCACACACTCCGTACAGCGGATGCCGATGATGACTCATCTCATCTAGTTGTTTAAATGCTGGAAAACGTTCAGCCTTCATCTCCGAACCTCTTCCCCTGTTCTCTCTGCTTCATCCGTGTCTGGATGCCAGCGGCTTGTTAGCACAAGCAGCAGTCTTGTTCTTGGTTGGGTGATTAGTGGTTTCAGGCTGATCTTGAATCACTGCATGCTCTCCTGCCACACACAGACTCCCGGCATTCCTCTGTCTCTGAGCATCACAAGCGAATCTAATGCTCAGCAATGAACTTTCAAAAGAAACCATGTGTGTGTTTTTTTTTTTTTTTTCCCCTCTTGTGTGCTCATCGACTGACTTTTACTGTGGAGCCAGATGGGCTTGTGCTTCTCAGTGTTTGTTTCCCAGCTAATGAACCCTGTGGCTTAATGAATTCCCATGTGTCCTTACAGTGTCTCATTCATAACACAGTCTCCATTTGTTCCCCGTGTGACTTGTAGTGGTCCATTCTACAAGTTCAGCTCAGGAGTAAGTGAGTAAGTGTATGAATGTGCATCTAACACACCTTTAACTTGTGAAAGCTGTTGATGAGATTGTGTTACCACTGTTCATGTAAACATAAAATCGCAGGTCTTGCTGGACGCTGTATTTAACCTGTTACACCGAGAGCAGTGTGTGTTTATGGACAGCAGATGCCTGCATATCCATAACCAGCCATTTTCACTTCAACTCTAGTCTCAAGAAAGCATCAAGTATTTATTTATTTATTTATTTTTCCCTCCCCCAAGAGTGTTCAAGCCAAGCAGTTATTTCTGACACAGGAGGTCTTTTACGACACCTGGATACTGTGTGTGATCTTAGCGCTCATTGTGCCAGCAGGCAATCTATCTCTGCTTGCTCACTTGCTGGAGCATCAGCTGAGTGCTTAGTTTGGGGCACTGATACTAGAGTGGCAACACTGGCACAAAACCGACTGTGCGTGTTTTTCAACCATCTCCTTGCTTTTCAATACACTTTGTCCATCTGTCAACAAGCTTTCATATTCCCTCATTAAAAAATGTAGGCAGAGCTGCGAGCCACGAATGGACTGCTGTCTTCAGCTCTTTATCAGAAGCGATTCTTCGAAGGAAGTGAACCAACAGGTGATGGAGCAAGATCAGGACTAAAGGGAGGATGCTTCAACAAGTCAAAATGCAGAGATGCATTTTCATGCAAGATCACAGTGCACTTGGATAGTAGTCCTCTGTGTTTAATCCAAAGTTTAGGCTTCAGCTCTTCAATAAGCATCTCACTGTAACAAGTGAACCTTGTTCCTGATAATGTTTCAATACTGGCCCTTGAGAATCCCAGAAAACTGTAAGCATCAATTTTCCAGCTGATGGTTGACTTTTTTGACTTTTTAATGGTTGGTGATTAAGGATGTTTCTGTTCCATAATCTGTTGTTTACTCTCAGACTTGTAGTGATGAATCCAAGTCACCAGTAAAGATTCTCTTTACTACCTGTCTCCTTTTGTCTTCCTTAGAGTATCGGTCCTAATATTGTTTGCCTATTTCCAAACGCTTCTGCTTATATATACATTTTGTTTCGGCAGAGAGTACACACTCAAACCACAAAAAACGAATCACAGCGCACTGCTCTTCTTTTGTGCAAATCACAAGTGGGGAATCCATTTTTGCTTGGACCGCAGTGAACTGATGCACAAACAAAAATGAACTGATGTAACACATTCACACCTGCCCAGCAGTGACTGGGGAGACGATAGCACTGATGAGACAAATTTCTTTGTTTGAAAGATTTGTTTAAGATTTTTATTGATTTTCTTCATATATAACATACAGTACCATACAAAAGTTCCAACAAGTTAATATAAAAAATACTGTAATGGGGAAAAAATTAATAAATAATTGAATAATAATAATAAAATAGATAAACAAATAAAACAATAAAATAAACTAATTAATTAATAATAATAAAAAACATAAATAACAGTAATAATTAAATAAAGATAATACTGTAAAGCACCACAGGGTAGACAGGATCACAGTTCAAACATAAGGAATAAAATTCTCAACATTTTTTCATATGATGCATTCTCAATCATGAATTCAATCCACAGTTTAAATGTAGGACATTGCGTATCTTTCCATAACCTCAGTATGGAAGGATACTCAATGTCCTACATTTAAACTGTGAGAAATGATTGAGAAATTTTTGACTCACTTGCTCAGTTGACCACTTGTTGTTTTACTGTGGTCAAGAGTCTACTCACTATACTGTGCTTGAGGTCTTCTGTAGATGTCAGTTTTACACCTTCATTCTTAGTTGGATCTAATCTAATCTTCATTCATGAGAAACATGAGTCAATAATGAGTAATATCCCATGATCGTCTCAAAAGCTGGTCTCCCAGGAGCTCCTTTAATATACAAAGTCGTGTTTGTACAGGGTCCTCTTTTAAAGGCAAAGACAATATACTTACTCATTTTCATAAAAATTTTAGTGATGAATACACATACAGAACAAATAATGCACGAGTGATGAGATTCACTTCTGCATTCGTTGGTCAAAGTGCAGTCAGAGGACTTACCGCCTGCTGGATCAAAAAGGGAAGGTGGATTCCGATGAGTCAGGGGCTCGGGTAAGTACGCCTCGAGAAGATCTGTCACCAGTTTCTCATTGGATCAGAAGTGTGGACGTGCCACACCAAGTTTCTTTTAAATTTAAAAGAAATTTGAAAAAATCATGGCTGAAAACACTAAATGAAAGATGGTTCCTCTGTGGCACGTGATGCCAGCCAGTCACACCTTTTCAACTGTTACTCATGCAGCATTGGAGACAGCGTAACACACATGGAGAACAGCGTTATCCACCTCTTCTGCTTGTCCAAGCCCACAGACAGCCATGATAGGCTAATGTTGCTCTCCCAATACAAGACGGCGAGACCAATTTGCTCTCTAGGCTCCTGTCTATACGTGGCTGTAGCATCACCTGGCAATGGATTTTACTATTTGGTCACATCTTAAACACTGGCCGCCCAGGAACTCTTTTAATGGCCCAAATTTTTTGTAATGGCATGGAGTGAGATTAGGATTGTACAGTGGATGTGGCAATAACCTCCAGCCATGTTTAAGTGGTGTTTGTGAATTATTGTGTGTACAGGTTCTCACAAGTTGGTGACAAGTTTTGGGTTGATTTTTAAGGGTCTGGCGTTTCACTTGCTGCATGTTCACGGGAACGACTGCAGTGGGCTTTGAGTCACCTTAGTCATTCACAGATCTATGGCTTCTTTGCCTTCTTTAAAACATTTTGCACCTTTCAAATGTTTTACTGTGGTCAAGAATCTCATCTCCATCCTGTGCTTGAAGTCTTGAAATCAGTTTCCCGCCTTCATTCACGAGAAATTTCATTGTAAATCCCAGCTTTACTCCAACACCACTTGTATAATTTAAATATTAATATCCCATGATCAGACTGCCTCCTTCATGTCTTAAATGCCGGCCTCCCATGAACTCCTTTAAGTGGCAATAACTTTCAGCCGAGTTTCTGTAATGTGCTATGATGGTGATATTCGCACCATTCAAATGTTTTACTGCGGCTTATCAAGTCACCGTAATCACCATAATATGTAAATGTTAAATCGGTTTTACACCTTCATTCACGAAATTTCAAGTCCTGGTTTATACCGTCTCACTGTACCGTGTACTGTATGTAGTTGACCACTTTTGTGCTGGCCGGAAATGCCGACCCGCTCTGCTGGCTGCCACCTCCAGTATATTTCACACCTGTTGAAATGACTGCTGCAGAAGGCTTTAGTGTCATCGAGCCTCAAGCCACTTGGTTAAGGAGCTTTGTTTCTTTGAGCTTGAAACCTACATGCTCACGCATCACATATTTTAGTCCATTTTAGAATTCTTGTGACATTCTAACAGAACCTGTAAACAAGAATCTCCGCCTTCTTTCCTCTAATGTCCTCTAAACAGTCCCAATTCATTCTGCCAATTTATTCTATATTTTTTTCTTTTTTTTTTCTTTTTTTTAGGAGAAACATTGCAGCCAAAATAGAAACAGGACCGTGTCACAGAAACTGCAGCACCTGTTATTGCTGTTGTTGTTACTGCTCTTGTTGTGGTTACTCATGTGCTACACTTAACATTACTTGCAGACTCCCCTGTCATGTTATGTTTCAGGTTGGGTATATTATCGTGTCATTTATTACATTGTAGTGTCTTGTTCTTTGTAATGTTTTGTTCTGTGATGTAGTGGAGTTCAATTTTAAGAAAAAAGCATATTATTGGTCAGTGTAGTGTATTACAAGGTCTTGGTTTCTGCTATAGTGTACTTTGTGTACTCTACTTTATTGTAGTGTAGTATAAGTATCTATCCAGTGACGTAAACTTCACGGCACTTTTTGTAAGTCGCTCTGGATAAGAGCATCTGCCAAATGCCTAAATGTAGTATATAATACATTGCCTGGCCACAATATGAGTGCTGAAAAAAAACTCCATAGATGTGATAACCTGGTCATTCAGTACATTCAGGTCGTCGGCTGACTTCAGTTAATTGCCACATTATGTTGCTTAGTCTAGACCAAATCAGCAACTGAATCAACCCCATTGTCTCATTACCGAATGGTCACACAGCTATCTAGTACCAATCCTGTGAGTTCTCATCACATTGTGTAGGTATGGAAATGCTCTTACGTTTACTATTAAACATGGTTATGGTTTTTAATGATTTTTTTTTTCCCCCATGCAACCTCAAGTGTTTACGTGATCTCCATTCCTGTTTTTCTGTCTTAAGCGGGCTCTTCACTCAGTTCCAGGATTTTAAAATCTCCTTAGTTGTTTTCTCTTTGCTTGATGAAACCCAATAGTTTGCCCGTTCTGAAATGGTGATTTTTCGTTGGGCCAGGAAGTGTAGTACAGCGTAGTGTCTTGTTTTGTGCTATATTGTAGTTTATTGTACGCTAGTAAATGTTTGATATTTAAAAACCTTGAACTGCATGAAGAGGGCTCTTAGAAAGCTGACGTCGACCAGCACATGACAACGTGTTGATTTAACCTTTTTTTTTTTTTTTAATAGACACTAGTCTTTGAGACGGTGACCAACAATTCAGAATTTTCTTTTTAAAGAAGCGTCTATTTCAATTCAAAAGTAAAAGGAACAAAACAGGTGTTGTATACACAGCCAATTTTGGTGCATAAAGTTTATTCTAAAACTATGGGTGCCCATTTACTACTTGCATGTTTATATGTACAAATTCAGGACAGCATAATGATGTACCTGTTTCCAGGACAAAAATTATAAAGAAAAATTTCATAGAACAGTGAAATAAAACGAAACTGAAACTCTTCTTTCTGTCTCTCCTATCTATTGTGGTGTGTGTCTGGGTGTCTGCATGAGTGTACGTCTAAGTTGGTGCTTGTGTCAAGTTATTTCAAGGCCCTGAAGTTCCAGTCCTCATCAGAGCACAGCGTTCAATGTGGGTCTGTGTACTCCACAGCAAAATGCCAGCACCCTCAGCAAAAGGTTGAGTGGCTAGAGAGATAATGGAACGAAAGAACACAAAAGCGAGAGAGAGAGAGAGAGAGAGAGAGAGAGAGCGCTAGACGGGTGGGTAGAAAGATGCATTAGCAAATTCATAGAAGCAGAAAATGTCACAAAGGAAACCTGACTTCTATTGGCTTTGTGTATGATGGGAGCCAGCTCAGAGCGCCCCTCTCACCAAAGCATCTGTGTCACTGTGGCTCTCTTGCAGAGTAAAAAAGGAGACCCAGTCTGGCAGAGTCGTCACATTGTCTTCTTGTTGCTGTGTGGGTCATAAGTTTGTGTATAGCTGGGGGAGGGTCACAGGGTTATAGCAGGCTAGGAGTCTCGCTTTCCTCACGAATGGGTGTTTATAGAATGAAGAAGGAATAAAGAAAGGAATGTATTAAAGCTACAACAGACATCTGGAGTGTGTGGTTTAAATGAGGGTTTAATAGATTTATCCTGGTTGGTTCACGTGTCAGCATATGGTGGTGTGTGGCAGGGGAGAAGAAAATCCTGAACAGCACCCCACCAATTTTCTCACAATCCATGTATTATAAGAAGGTTCTTCTGTCTGTTTTGACTGTATCTTCCTCGCAGTTGCATGGCATTTCAGAATGATGCTATAAACAGTCACTTAATAATACACAGCATATGCCAGGAGTGCAAGCAATGCGGGGTTAATGGAGGAGTTATTGCTTAATTTATGAGTCGCTGCTAAAATACCTAATCACTTGGAGAATGTCGCTCTAGATAGTGTCTCTAAACAAGCTGTTGTAAATATGTACATAATGCTCTAATTGACCTCTCTCTCTCTCTCTCTCTCTCTCTCTCTCTCTCTCTCTCAAAGCTCTTCCGAGAAGTAAGAATAATGAAGATTCTGAACCATCCAAATATTGGTGAGTTTCTGAGACATTCTCATCACATCCACATAAACACACTTCTTGTATTTATATATATTTTTTATTAATGGTTTGAATTGTGATGTGCCTGCGATCTTTGGAACTATATAAAATAAGTGTTATTTGAAAATCATATTTGTTATATAAGGAGCGTTCAAGTAAAAATGGGATTTTTGATTTGCGCAGAATAATGGAGCACTGTTATGAGAATAAATACTCTAATTATTTGTCTAAACTAATGCACCTATCCCAGCGTTTCACTAGAACTTAAAGTACACTGGAGGCATTATCAGATTGCTTGCTTCATGTCTTAAACGCCGACCTCCCAGGAACACTATTAACAGCCTAAACGTGTGGAAATGACTTGGAGTGAGGTCAGGACTGTACGGGGATGTGGCAATAACTCCCATGTAGCAGTAAGCTACATTCCTGTAATGTGCAAGTGGTGTTGATGAATGATTGTGTGTAGAGTTCCCACAGAAAGATGCATCTCTTCCTCAAGTTATCTGTCGATTTTTAAAGGTCAGGCGATTCACTTGCTGAATGTTCACGGAAACAACTCTATTCATGGATCTTTAAAATGTTTGCACTATTCAGATGTCTTATTGCAGTTAAGAGTCTCATCAACATATTGTGCTTGAAGTCTTCTGTAAATGTCCGAATCAGTTTTACGTTTTCATGTGAAATTTCATCACAAGTCCCTCTTTGACTTGACTAGTAATTACAGTATTTCAACATTATTTAAACAATATTTTCACATTTTGGTGAGCTAAGGAATGTTTCCTTTTAGTTTTCTTAACATTTTATATTTTTTGTACAGTATATACAGTAATTAAATTCTATTTAGTATTATTGAAAATACTTAGAATTTAAGATGAGTAAGATTTAAACTGTATTTGTAATATGTTTTTGTATATTATGAATGTTCTGTTCCTACGAGGTTGTACAGCAGCGTGTATTGTATGTACGAGTGATTATGACAGTTTAGCTCACACTGAGACACTGTTTAGAGTGAGAAGGTGGGAATTTAATTAATAACAACCTCAACCCACACTCATGCTAATTGTTCCTCACCCCATAATTTAACATCTTAAATAATTTCTCGCTCTGTCTTCAAAACCTAGCCTTATTCAAATCATTTTATACAATGTGTAAAAACAAAAGTTCTGACTTTGTATCCCGAGGAGAACATTGTTGAATAGATGGAATGGTTTCAGGCTAAATCATATAGTGACTTGTTGTAGTCAACGACGTTACATGTTCTCAGCCATCTGTGCAAATATGTTAGGTCTTAATTTTATTTTATTCCTCCACCCTCCATGATGTCTTTAATGATGCTTGATCCTAGCTTTTGTATTAGCTAACTACAATTGGTTTAGCATAGATAGAAACACATACATGAGCACACAAGTCTGTCCTACACATGTTTACTGAATTAAAAAAAAAACACTATTTCATCATTCTATGAACCTCCTTTGTTGCTCACTTGTAAATTTCACACATATGAACCATGGATTACCTTCAAAGTTTCATTATAGTGATAAATACAGTTTTACTGCCGCTCTATGCCGTTACACACAACAATCAACCATAGCATTATGGCCTCTGAAGTGAACAACAGTGTTCACCAATTATATACCAGTGGGCTGGTGACAGGATCATGGTGACACCTAAGCCTCATTCCATGGCTGCCGAGACCAAAGACCAGCCAGTCCAGTTCAATCCCACAGGAAGGCCAATGCAGCACAAATTGCCTAAATAAGTCAATGCTTAAATGCACCAGAACACCCAGTGCAAGTCCAATCCACAGAGGCTCCACTTCGCACCCTACAGCACCCAAAGGATCCAGCACCAACTTTTTGGTGCCAGACAAAACAACCCACCCCCAGAGGCCACGCAGAGCTACACTCTGATGGACTAGATCTGCCCTCATGGCACAAGGGAAACATAAAACCTAGGTGTTTTTAATGTTAATGGTTTTGGCTGATCAGTGTACTTGGCTTTCATTACTGAGCAAAAACTATTTTACTGCATCTGCACACACACAAATATTTTTACTTGCACAGTCAATTGCTCTGTGCTTGTGAAAGTTGCCAGATCCCATTATTAAAAAAAAAAAAAAGGTGGCTACTGGTGTCGACCCACCCAGATAATATCAGTATTACATACATTACGTACATTCTTTCACTAAAATTAGCCTAATTTTGATTTATCAACCTAAGAGTTTTGCAGCCAAAGGTAATGAAAGTATCTCACTTACTGGAAAACCACCCAAACTGGCATCACTGCTCACTCAAAAAGGCTGTTTCTTTTTTTTTAAAGAAGGGTCCTTCTTTAAACAACAGGGAATGGGGAAAAAAATAGCCTGGGTGTTTTATGATCTGTTACACTATTAAGCTGCATATAATACTGCCATTGTGCCTCTGCATATTCAAAATTGAGACCTCAAAAAATAAAATGTGCAATATTATATTATATTCGTGTCAGTTAGAAGTTAATAAGGTTCAATTCTTGACGGCAATTAATGATTTATAATTAATCCTCAGTGGACATTACGTTTTATGCATAACTTAAAGAAAGCCATGCATGAGCAGGGTTAATTGGAGCTATTCTGTGAGTGGACAAATACTGCACATAGATTTGACTACTGAGTGCTTGACTTGTGGAATGAACATATCACACATGATCAAACAGATGTCCCTCGGTGCAAACATGGAGTGCAGAAGGACTAAGCATGCAGTATGCTTGGCATTCTTTTACTAAGTATTGCATTGTGTGCTGTTTGGTCTGAAATTGCAAAATTCTTTGAAATATTGTCTTTTGGAAAACAAACCAATTGCACAGACCCTTTCAAAAATTTGAAATGCTCAATCTGTTTTGAGTATTCGATTTGCTTTAGAAAGGAATGCCAGTAAAAGCTGACTGAATTTGAGAAGAACTAATCTTAATGGTTTTTTTTTGTCTCATCTCAACTGTAAAACCATGCTTAAATTTTATAAATAACACTGAGTTTTAAAAAGCTATTCAGCCTAACTCAGTGAAATGTCTAGAAGAGCTCCCTAAGAACCAGGATTGATGAAAAGTGCAGATATTATCATGGTCTTGCTCTGATTGCACACACCATCGTCTGCAGCTGTCTGCTGTGGGCTGAGCACATGCACTCAAATATCAGATAAGCTGGTGCGGGGAAGTCTCTCCTCTTTGGCATAAGAAAAGTTATTGTGTTTGGTCACGTGTTTCTTCTTCCATAGCAATGACCCACTTTTCTTTTGTAGATGAAAAACAAACTGCACCGGCAAAAATTTTGATGTTGGCATTGCATTAACTGAGGAGTCCAGGAAGTGATTCTGCGTACAGGATATGTCAAATGTGGCAGTGTAGCGCAGTCATGATGTGGTTTTGTAGAAGTTCATGCTGTAGGTGTTATGATGGAATATATATAGTAGTTTTGGGCCCCAGCCAAGTAGTTTTCTTTCTTTGTAGGTTACAATATTTACAAGATCTATTTAGTGTAATTTTTATATTTAGAATGCTGTTATCTAGAGATTCCTTTGAAAGTTTTATACTCTTATTTTTTATTTTTTATTTTTTTTTACTGAGCAGCACATATTTCCGTCATCCATCATAACTATTATTTCTGAACAAACTTTCCAAGCAAATAATTGATTTCTACCCCACAGGACGGCATTGGATATAGTTTAGAGTGTACCAGCTGAAGGGTTATAAAGAAATGTTAACGTTTCAATGCCTCAAGTACCTCTTGAGTGCGTGTTGAGCGGTAATGAACCAACTAAATAGCGCACATGGTGTTTTGAGGCTAGTGTAAAAGTGTGTATGAATGTAATCGAGACTAATTTGCTTGCAGAATTTGGAGAAAAAGACAGAGCAGAGGCCTCTTGACGTGTACAACTTTTGATAATGTAAAATGACCATTAAAAAGACGTTTCTGTTGCACTACTCGGAAGCTCGTGCACCCAAACCAGAATCGGTTAAGTCCAATGTGATCAGTCATGGCCGATCAAGCTGAAAAACAGCCAGTTCCGGTCACTGGCTGATTGAGCGGTGCATCTTTATTATGAATATAATAAACCATTTAAAAATCCATTTTGGAGTCAGTATGCCAATGCCACACAAAAGAATCGCAATTCATAATAAATTTTATTTTTCCCCCCACCCATATCTACTATTATCTTTGTATCATTTATGCAAGTAAATAAATGATGACAGGGCTAGTAGCTATTATAGGAAAATAATCAACAACAAGGTCATGTTACAACTCCAAAGCTTATTATTTTCCTAGAAGAGCGAATGTGTGTTCTGTTCCAGCTTATAGCACAGCAAGTTGTCAACAGTTACAGCTTTCTTTCTTTTGTTTATTTTTTAAAATGCTCATTTAAATTTTTAATAGGGATGCAGCAATCAATCAACTTGTGACTGGAATCGATCGTTTTCAGCTTGAACAGAATTGGTAAAAAATTATTGGATTTGATCAGTTGATTGACAGTTTGATTGGTCAATCCCAAATAGAAATTATAAAAAATAATAATAGGCAATATTTTATTCAATTTTTTCATTCTATAAATGCTTTTGTATGCTGTCAATTATAGTCAAAGTTCTTAGAAATAAAACAAAATCAGAATCATCAAATGTCAACCTTTAAAAATAACTGATTATAAGCTATAATCAATTGATTAGACATTAAGAATGTGAATTCAAGTTCCAATTTTATTTGTCACCACAAACAGTATGATATGCAGTGAAATGCTTAAATGACTGTCCATGACCTAACAAAATAAAGGCAGGGTGAAGTGGAAAGACGAAGGATTTTTTTTTTTGTTTAGCATATTACTGAGAATCTACAAAGCCTTCTTTCCTGAAGCCCATTTCCCATGTTTAACCTCTTACTGTTACAAAGTGCTGATACTGAACATCTCTACTAAACAACAGAAAATATTTTAATATTTGCACTTAAACACTGTTTTAGTGCAGTTTCCTCCATACAGGTTCTTGTGTTAGAAGACCTTGAATCATTTTGGAACATACTCATTAATATAATATATAAAATGTATACGTTAATATGGATTTTGCAGCTTTTTGTACAATCCGATTAGAGATTTCAACAGTGCTGTGGTACACCAACATGTATCGATGTACAGAGTAATGTGAGGACATTTACAGTATCACATAACAGTTTAACTGAAGCGATGCTCAACCTCAGTTTATATAAATGACTTGAGAATCACCCAAGTGAGTATAGTAAATGTCTTATGAATATAATTATGATCATGTAACACAACCCACCGAGACAATTTCTGTACGGATTGCAAACACATCCATCTGAGAGAATGCTACTGTGTGAGTTCACTTGTAATCATGTTTGTGTTTAGAAAAAACTTTATTTGTTACAGCTTGTAAAGTGTTCAATGTTTACGAAAAGAAAAATGATCAACCTCAGACACATTGGCCTTGGCTCATGTCTGATTTCCGATAAAGTATCAGTTTGGTTTAATTTAGTGCTACACATCCTGTCTGAGGTTTCCAGCATCTTGTCTTACTGACGCCACGCTACACTGGTTTCCATCCAACAATTCTCATGGTTATTAAGGAACAAAAAGATAAAAGATCTCTAAACTCTTGTGCTGCCATTCCAGGAAAGTATAGACCTAACTAAACATGTACTTCTCTTTTTGTCTCCCTTATCTTCTGTTCTCCTGTCCTCCAGTAAAGTTGTTCGAAGTCATAGAAACGGAGAAAACCCTTTATCTGGTGATGGAATATGCCAGTGGAGGTGAGAGCATTTGTAATATCATTGCCAGTCTATTGTTATCTTAAAGTTGTCTGTTTTAAGTCTGGGAGTGCACTGCAAGTGTGAAAGCTGTGTAATTTAGTGTGTGGTTTTCTTTGTAGGGGAGGTGTTCGACTACCTCGTAGCACACGGCCGGATGAAGGAGAAGGAGGCCAGGGCTAAATTTAGACAGGTATGTAACCGCAGTGTGCTCAAAAATATATAAAACGGGCAACGTCTTGTAGATTTAGGGCATATTGCTATATTACTGTGTGTGTATGTGTGTGTGTGTGTGTGTTTCAACATGCCTGCGGTGCAGTTACGATGTAATTGCCATCAGCACTACAGCCCACTGGTCTTGTAACCCCATGTGGTGGGCTAGACGACATCTACCCAGCCGTGTAGGGTTTTGAAATACCCAGGGTCTCCCTCTCCTCCTCCTCTTCCTCCTTCTCCTCCTGCTCGGAGTGTGTAGCGCTGCAGCTGCTAGGCGACTGGCTTATCTGTGTCAGAATGTAACACTAGGCACATTACAGGATCACGTGGATGATTCCAGATCCTTTCCTAGTCAGACAAGGAGAAAGATGGAAATGTGTCATCAACCTGTAATGTTGCTTCTTTTCAAGCCTCAATCCATGTCAGTGTGTGGCTAAAATGGTGTATAATGTGGATTAATTCATGATCAAGAGTCATCATAGTCTTATTTATTTGTTCACGTTAGAGTGTTTCTTTGTCAGTTTTGTCGTTGCCTATCTTTAATATTAATACTTAAAATGCATAAAAAACTAATAGGTAAATAACGGTAAACGTTAATACATAGTTAATTATGTACCTTCCGTAGATGTTAAATCATTAAATGATGAAAACAATGAGGTTTAGCTGAGAGATTGTGGCTCTATCCAGATCACTACAGACCATGTTGTGCTAGCCAGACACCTGTCCCACTTTAAATCAGTGGGATTCTGGGAAAACGCACACGCAAAGCGGTCGATATGATTAATTTGCCTTTCACACACCACTCCACATCATTGGTCATTCGATTTGTCCTGGTGTGCTCCACCTTTTATAGCTAACTATACTGTTATTTTTCTTCTTCTCTTTCTTTTTTTTTTATTTAGATCGTATCAGCTGTACAGTACTGTCATCAAAAACACATTGTGCACAGAGACCTCAAGGTAAGAACCCAAGACTGTTGCTGTAGCAGTAACCACAAAGACAGGAAAATGACACAATCACACTGCTTGGGAACGAGTATTCTGTGCCAATAGGAATTAACTGCCAACTGATTGGTCATGAGTGAGCTATGGGAGACGCATTTTTCGCTGTAAACCACTCACTGCTCAAACACCTTGACTAATGCATGTTGTGTGTGTGTGGTGTGGAATTGGATGTTGTAAAAAACTTATAAAAAATTATTACAGTTAGCATCTTGGTATTGTCGATGGTAGTGACAACACCAGAGGGTTACAGTTACTGATTAATTTGAAGTCTAATTTTAGATTGTGCCATAAACACGCAGTCGGGGTGTAACAGTAGGGAAAAGACACGTTTGGTACGTACCTTGATTCAAGGTTCTGTACAATTTTGGTATAGTGAAGTAAAAAAAAAAGACATGACTTCTTTTTCCTTTATTATGCAAACATATACATTTGTAAACAGTGGCAAACTGACCTTAATTCTCTGAACACATACTACCTATAGTGAACATTGCATCTTTTAAATCAGGGATATTTCAATCGTATTTTTAAAATAGTTTTGCACTATTTGTTACTAATGATCGCACTAATTCAGTTATGCATCGCGATTCCTTGTGTGATAATTAATGCATCACCACACTGATTCCAAAATCAATGATAAAAAAAATCACATTTATATATGTTTTCATTTGAAGTGGTAAAACATTACTCTTTTATCATTGTAATCCTACAGGTTTACAGTGAGCTTTAAACTATCTGCACAGCGTCCTATGTGATAGGAGCAATTTATTCAAAATTGTTTTTCTTTTTTATTTCCTCAGAATTGTTATAAAATCTGGGGGAAAAAAAAGATCAGCTCATTAATAAAATGTGATACAGAATCGCAATACAGATTGCGATATCATGATAGTATTGTATCGGGAGTGATTTCGTGGTGATGCCTATTTTTTTTTTTTTTGCACATCATTGGGGAAACCACAACAGAGTAAATGGGGAGCATGTCTTTCATGACACACCACCGGAACTTAAGTAAACTCTGGGTTTTATTCACTCATCTAAATTTTGCCCTGTTTACAGAGTTTTGTCAAATCCATGTGGCACACAGCATAAAACTTTTTACCTTAAAAGGGTAAAAAATATATAATATAAAAATGTATAATATATACAGTATGTGTTAGCCTTAGATTGATCAACATGCAGTCATATTACTCTGTTAAACCACTATACATTTTGCTGTTTGAGGAGAGAAAATTTACATTAATCATCTAAGGCATTTTCTGACAAATGCACCAAACTACTATTACAAAGAAATGTTGCATTTTATTTTAAATAAACTTTTTCATCTGACTTTTTAAAACGTATACAAATCACAAAGTCACACTTGCTACAAATCCTCAGTGATGTTCTGCCTATTTCCTTAATCTGAATTAAAAGAATTAATGGAGAAAATCACCCAGCATTATTTAAAGCTAAGCGGTAGCCTAGCTTCAGGTAATGACACACCGAACAGTACGAATTTGAATACTTTTGCACCCCTTGTAAGCAGATATTATTTCCTCAACATGAAATTGTAGGGTACTGCAGCTATTTAATAGCTTACATTTCTTTTTTCTGTAGATGAATCCTAAGAAATCTCAGAATTAAAAAGTCAACACATTGGTGGTTTATAATCAGGTGTAGAAGTAGTTCAGACTTCAATAAATTTTTTTTTGTCTAAATAACATTGAAGCACAGGACTTTCTCACCCGGCAGTTGGTGGAATAATGATCGCGTGTACATACGCTATAATCATCAGCAGGAACGCTGGGCAGATGCTCAGTTTTGGGGAAGAAATGCTCCTGCTTGCTCATCTATTTCCATCTTTAGTTTCTGTGTTTCCATATTCTGTCTTCTTTGAATGATTCATGAGACCTTAAAAACCTTGTCAAGAGCAGGGGGAAAAATCATATGCTAACATTTGTTCTCTATTTTACCCTCCTTTGCTTCATGGCATGATGGCAAATGATGCATACATAATATTCTACTTCTTTCTCTTTTTTTTTCTGTAGTAACATTATACACTTTAATTTGCCACTCATTGTCTTTCTAGAGTTGGCAATTTATATTTCTGATGAATTACAGTCTGCTGTGCTTGGAGTTTGTTGGAGCGTGCCATTGCTCATCTTTGTTTGCTCTCCCACTCTTAGGCAGAGAATCTGCTGCTAGATGCAGATATGAACATTAAGATAGCAGACTTTGGCTTCAGTAACGAGTTCACGCTGGGCAACAAGTTGGACACGTTCTGCGGCAGTCCTCCGTATGCCGCTCCCGAGCTGTTTCAGGGAAAGAAGTACGATGGACCCGAGGTGGACGTCTGGAGCCTTGGGGTCATTCTCTACACACTAGTCAGTGGATCGCTGCCTTTTGATGGCCAAAACCTTAAGGTTAGTATGTCCTAATGAAAAGTTTCTAGTGCCCTGACCCAGGTGTACAGAGCCTTGTATACATATACACCCTGTTGCAGTTACATCTCAGAATGTTCTGAAATGCATCTCCATCAGCATTGCACATCTGATCCTGATATTTTTTCCAGGAACTGTACCAAAATTACTTAAACCATTGAATCTGAACTGAATTGAGGTCTCTTGTTTGACTGGACCATTCGAACACATCCGGGTTCCCGATTTTAGAACTGACACTTCCGCCATTTTGTGTGTGTGTGTATATACATGTGTGTGTGTGTATATGTGTGTGTGTGTATATGTGTGTGTGTGTATATGTGTGTGTGTGTATATGTGTGTGTGTG
>JAOVVA010000035.1:1437028-1449187 GCA_028565275.1 Leiocassis micropogon
TCCACCCCCGATTAATCGAGTACTCGTTTCTCAAACCTGTGGATTACTCGAAATGAAATATGAACAAAAATGCCCATTCCTAGATTAGATGCAGATGCTGCCTCTTGAGTTAAGGGGAAAATCTCTTCACCTAGAGTGAGATCAACATGAACTGCATGATCCTGAAAAGAACTATTATAATGTCAGATACATGTATAAAGCTGTACATCATGTATGTTTTTTTTTTTTCTAAAATTAAATTCTAAAGTGGTTGTCTTGTTGTAAGTATCTTATTTTCCAGAGGTTAGGTGCTGTAAAGTAAATACATCACATGACATCAAACATGGACCGTTCTATCAGAAAGATGGGAAGTACAAAGTTTCTACGTATGTCACACAGTGGATCTTGTGATCCCACAGGGTCAACGTCTTTTCAGAGTCACGGGGTCCTTTTTTGTAGATTTTTTTGTAGATTTGTTACAGGCTCGGGTTAAGGATTATGTAGTATGCTCATCAGCATTTAAATCAAAAGCCCCCTTTTTTAAAATGTATTTTTCCCCACTAGAGATGTAAATGTCATTTTGTTCTGCAAACTCTCGATCAGATTGCATTATATTACTCCCAGCTATATTGGAAGAAATGTGCTCTCTCAGCTTTCGCTGCAGCAAAGAGAGCAGAAAGCCAAAAAAAAAGCTAAACTTTTTCTCTCTTTTATGCATTCTTCTTGCTTTGTGTTGTCCATCATTATTACTGTTTTGTTTAAATGCACATTATTTCCCGCTGCCTGCTTGGCCAGCCTGAGTGAAATGCCGGCACGCGCCGCAGCAAGTCCATCTCCATACGCTGCTGCTCTCACTGCTTCGTCTGCCTCTGTCCGTCTGAGGCCCCACAAAGCCACACCTCTTTCAGGTTCAGGCCACACCTGCCGCTCTACACTGCCCCCTAGTGATGTCCCTGCTGAATTCTTCAGGCCTAAGTAAAGACGAGCTCGGTATCTGACTCACTAACCGCACTGTGACCCCCACTCCTTTCTAATGCCCCCTGACCTCTCTCTGATTACATATATAACACTTTTTACTGCCTGCCACTCATCCTTGTGGGAAGCCCTCACACTTCCCCAGCCACTAGCCTTGACTAATCATTGAGGTGGTCCTTCCTCCTCTGTGTGCTCAAACTGTCCAAGCTAATGTCCCATGTGTGGTCCCACTACATGTAGTGAAAGTTAATTATGTCTTTATGTGAAATAGAGAAGTTCAATGTAATCTAACACCGGACTCGTGGCAGTGTGTTTAAACAGACGTCTAACATGATATTAATTGTTAAATATTTCACAGCTCTGATCAAGGTAAGATCAATGTGTGATAGAATGATTAAGAGGTCAAGGATAGCTCACAGTAGCTGTAGCCAATAAACTGATAAAGTGGGAGACATGAATGCAAATTAAAGTAGAAGTGTCCCAAAGGATATGCTTCCTCCTAATTTCATGCATAATGTGGCAGGGAAATGAACTTTATGAGAACGTCCCTAACTCTGGCTGCATGCTTTATTGGTTTTATTGGATTCTAATGTTTTCTCATTATTTACAGGACGTTTAAGCTAGATTTTGCTTTCACATAAATTCATGGGATATTTTGCATACAGTTGAGAATTTATTGAAAGAGGCTGAGTCTTTCAATCTGCTCCGCTGTATTTTATTACATTATTGGTTATATATTATAAATATATAATGTATTATAAATATTGGTTTTATGTATGGACATGTAAAAGTAAGCCCAGTGCATTTCTGCCTCGGTTTTACTACTAATGTGACATTTAAAAAATTTTTCCTTGTGAGTTCTGACCTCACATTTCTGCTCCTCAGCACAACCACTGCCTCTTCACAGCGAAACCCTGGGGCCTCGTCTCACAGCATCAGCAGTGCCACGCCACCAGACCGCCTACGCTTCCCACGAGGCACGGCCAGCCGTAGCACCTTCCACGGCGGCCAGCTGAGAGATCGACGTACGGCCACGTACAACGGACCCCCTGCCTCACCTACCCTCTCCCATGACGCAACACCGCTCTCACAGTCACGCAGCCGCGGGTCAACCAACCTCTTCACTAAACTTACCTCCAAGCTCACACGCAGGTAAGCAACGTACTTATCAACGCGTCAGACACGACATCCTCATGACACTTTGAAAGATGAGACACACAGTTTGCCTTTTTGTTTTATTCAGTGAGCAGTGGAGTAGATGGTGGTCTTGTTCAATTTTATGAAAGTGGAAGTCACCAGACAAAAGCATATTGGTGATCTCACTAAATCTAACCAATATAGTTTCCTCTTCTTCCTTCTTGTAATGCTTCCGCTGTGCAAGCTCATGCAAAACACAAACCACAAAACAGTCCTTGTACAAACAGACTTCCTGTTTACTCTATTTTCCAGACTATAAAATGCCTTTTTTTTTTTTCGTTTTATCAAGTGGTCTAGCAATACGTGTGAAGCAGCACGAAGTTGTTCTTACTTAAGCTTAATAAGAACATTTTCACAGTAAGCATGCTGCTCCAGATGTTACTCTAGTTCACCTGTTTTTTGTGATCGACTGCACATGTGAAATGAGGTTTGTGAACACCACCACATTTAGGTAAACAAGCAGAAATAACCAAACTCCTATAGAAAACGAAATTTCTACTCCAAACAATGATGAGAAAAACAAAATAGGTATGGTAAGTGCTTTCTTATAAACCTTTCCTACGACTTTATTTTTAATGTCGGAATAAAACTCACAAAAGATTTGATTCTGTTTGTCTCGTGTTTCCATTTAAGCTGTAATTTCTATTAAGTCCGTATTTGTCAAAGTAGTGTCCTATACAGCGCTATTAGTTGTGCACTAGCAGAACATAAATAAAATAGAGTAAAATTTATTTATGAAGTGAATTATAAGCTTTCAGAATTGATCATTGCTATAAGGACTACTTTCTTATTCCAGTTTCTAGGCCTAACCAAGTGATTGAAGCCATTGTAATACTGGAATTGAAAACTTGTTGTGGTGGGAGAGCGCTAAATACGACTGATTCTCGGTTCAGATTTTTAACCCGACTGCTTTAACTATAGTTATGTTCAGAACCAGCCAACAATTGAGGGAAATTAAAAAGTCTTTGGGATTTGATGTAAAAATTACTAGGAAAGGCTACTGTACTACTTATTGATTCCCAAAACTTAATTTTTCATTTTGGGTTATATTGAGAGTTGCAGAAAATTTTACACTGAAATTGTCCATGACGTTATCAAGACCTTAAGCATAGCTCTGGAATTGAGCGTTATGTGAAAAAAAAGAGATTTCTCAGAATACATGCAATTCTGAATTTAAGATCATTTTCTTAAGCAGCTCGAGTGTGAGGTGGTATTAATTTACATTCCAAGTTACAATTTTATGTCCTTGATGAATTGGCTTTGTTTAATTTTGTAGACCATGCTATTTAAACTCTAAAAACTCATCTTAAATGCTGGATTGTGTGCTGTTCTATACGCTGCTGAAGGATGGAAATCTTAAATTAGAAAATTTTCAGTGCATAATGTAATAATCACTTTTTTTATGCAGCAGTTTACCAGACTTCTATTCAATGTATTGTATTTGAAACAGTTTTGTACATTTGACTGCTTGCCATTAAAAAAAAAAAAAAGAAAAGAAAGAAAATCCACCTATTATTTGCAGACCGTGGTGCATGTTTAAATCTTTTCAGAATCAGGAACATGCACCTGATAAAACCAAAGCAAAATATTATGCGGCCAAAGCAGCCATGTACAGTACCAGTCAAATGGTTGGACAGATCTTCTAATTCAATGTTTTTTGTTTAGTTATGCATCTCATACATTCTAGAACAATACTGTCTTTTTTTCAAAATTATGGAAAAAAAAACATGGAATTATGGAATTAAGTAACAAGAAGTTATTTTAATACACAAAGGTCAGCTGTTCTGGAATAGTTCTTGTAATAACAGTACTGGCAAGTGCATTTGCGAAAACCATCAAGCGAATCATATTTTTGATGCCTTCAGCATTGTTTGACAATGTAGAAAGAATAAAAAGACCAGGTAATTAAGTGTGTCCAAACTTTTGAATGGTAGTGTAACTATATAAGTAATGTTAGCATTGTGGTGAAACACATGAGAATTAGAATAGTTGTGGTACGAGGACAGAACACTTCAGCTCATAGTGGCACCGGTGGCCTTTGATTTGCTTACTGTTTGTCAAGGACGCAAATGCACTATGCCTCATTAAAACCATGTTAAAAGAGGATTATAATGATTTATGCACTTTAGGCATTTTTATAATCTGGAAAATGCTAGCACATGTGATGTCTCTCACATGCTAGTGATTTATTTATTTATTTTAAGTTTATGTTGTCTCCACTACTAATGTCTGTGTCCTTCTTTTCTTCGTATCGGTAATCACAGGAATGATTCTGTTATTCTGTATATTTTTTTCTTGCGTGATTGACGCCTTTGTTGTATTATGTGTTTGTTTTATAGAAACATGTCATTCAGGTTTACCAAAAGGTAGGATCCTCAATTCGGTGTGAGTGTGGCCATGAGTTAACATTAACATTAAGAGTGTGGCAAAGTTCTAATTAATTGCCTGATACTCACTCCTTGATCTGTGTGCCTTAACCGGAGTGCAACCGCGCATGCCTGAGAATCACTGCTGTTCCGGTGAAATGGAAAAAGACTCACCAGAAACTCTACTAATCACACGTGCATGCTTCTCTACAGGATGGAAATGTGCACAAAACTCTAAGCTTTTGTGTATGTGGTTTTATTTATTTATTTATTTTAATATATTCTATTAATGTCACATTCTCTTTTGCAGTCATTTTCCTTTCAGTTTCACAGTAGTTTTTTGCATCTGAAAGAGTTTGTGACCATTTTCAGTAATTATTATTTGTCATGACTTTTTTTTTTTTTTTTAATTACGCACAGTTTTTCTATTTTGGAATCGGCCCTTTAGTTTCCCTGCAGTCAACTCTGAAAAGTTAAACTCCTGGTTCTGTAATTCAGGCCACCATACTGGGTGCTAAATTTGGCCGCTGACAGATGTGGCGATTAAGAGTGATTTGTTACAAGATGTCTGGAGTTCAGGTACAGAGAATTTATTCTTTTTGGCTTTTGTTTCTCCCTCTCACTTTGGCCCTGCTCTGATGCTCCAGTATTTTGTCCTAGTTGTAGAATCTGCTCTAGATGTTCCGACCTGCCCCTGTCAGTTCTCCCCAGATCTGTCCAGTTCCTAACCCAGACCTTGCTGTAAAAGGGCTCAGACTCCACCCACCGTCAACACACTTCACTAGGTGCAAATTCCCACAGTGAACTTGTTAATGTCTTTTACAACTGGCTGGATGGACTATATGAAACACAGTTGTCTTTTTTTTTTCAGATTCATACTTGTTCCACATGGCTGTATTAGCTGTATTATCCACTTGCTGTTGCTGACAAAGGGACAGCACATTCCAATCTTTGTCGTTCTAAGAGTAGATGAGGGTTCACAGATTCCATGACAATGAACTGAGTTCAGTTAAAGGACGTCTTGGATGCTAAATTGGTCATATTGTTGAAGTGGTGGACGGATTTTAAAGCGATGTACCGAGTGCAGTTAATTAACTTTAACCAGTGGTAGCTCAGCAGATTAAGGCTTTGGGGTATTAATCAGAAGGTTTCCAGGTCAAGCCCTGGCACTGTTTGGCACTTACGGTAACTGTCTGCTCCTGGGGCGCTGTATCATGGCCGACCCCTGGTCAAGCTGGGACATGTGCATAAAAGTATTTCATTGTGCAGTTTATGTATTTGGCAAATAAAGGTTTAACTCACTCGATCTTTAAGGCATGGTCTATCATCACTCAGTGTTGTCAGATTAATAGCCACGAACTTCCTTCATGACATTTCCACTGAAAATGCGGCAAATTATATTTTATCTCATAAAACGTTTTTTTAATTTTGCAGTAAACCTGCAGTGAAGCTGTCTGGCTTTTAAACCAAAATGTTGGGGAAAAAAACATGATTCTGACCGGCTTCTGAACTTCAGTATTCAACACCCCATATTCCCTTTGTGCATATCTTTATTACATCGCGCAAACATTTTATGGCACACTCTTCATAAAAGTTCATAAAACCCCTATCTAATGAGCACTGGTGAATGTGTTATGATAACCATCTACAAGTAAGTATTTGGAGCTTGAAAATATTTCAGGCAGTATTACATAATTCCAAGTCTTACAGTATAGGGACTAGAGGTCGAAGGAAACTGAGTGCATGTACTTGTGTACATATTTCACGTATCTGTACTTTACTTGAGTTGTTTTATTAGAGGATACTTTTTATTTTTACTCTCACAGTACAAAACTAAAGCAAATATCTTTACTCCTGCATTGCGTTGCCTTACATAAACACATGGGTGTGTAGTATTCAAAGCGGAAATTGAAAAAGGTTACCGAGAGCCTGATGCTTGAAGGTGCGTACTTGTGTACTTTTACTCAAATACACAAGTAAATGGAGGACTTGTACTTGAGTAATATTTGCCTCAGAGAATCTCTGCTTTTACTCAAGTACAGGATTTGTGTACTTTGCCCACATCTGCTAGTGATGCACCGATTGCACTTTTTGTCAGATCCAGTACAAGTACTTCTATTTGCGTACTTGTCGATACTGAAGGCCCATTCCAGTACCTCGCATTGTTCCAGAACACAAAATGAGCAGAACATTTGGGAATGTCCCACATCTAAAGATATCCAATAAACCTACTATTGCTTTGATAGCGTGTGAACCTCGAAACTGCTGTATATGTAAAATGGCTTCCAGTAAAAACTCCTCATTAATATCCCTCTGATGTATTTTTTTCTCACACACCTAATCCGCTTAATTTTTTCCCCTATTGTTTATAGCCCTATTGCCCGTTTTTTGTTTCCCGCTTTGACACAAAGGGGAGGACGGGCAACTTGTGTAGTAAGCTTGGTATCAGAATGTTTTTACGAGTAAATAAGCATGGGATCGAACCATTACCAGTACTGGTTTCGGTATCAATACAGACTTTTTTTTTTGTTACAGCAGTAAAAGCAATGATGAATTTATTTATGCATTTGGAATGACAGTATATGCTGACTTAAGGATAACATGTAAGCATCCTTTGGTGTGTGTAAAAGCCTGTGGAACTGTGAGGAAAGAATTAAATACTTAGAATTATTTTACAGAAACCAGTTTATGTTGAGTTTACACCTGAAGAGTTTCGGCTCACTTGACATTGCAGCTGTCCTGGCTTCAGTTTAGAAATGCCTTCATTCATCTTGCATACACACTGTATTCATAAAGAAGGAAGCATCTTATTTTAATTTTTGTCTTTTTTTTTTTTTTTCCCAACCACATTTACAATCGTGTCCCATTCTATCCTTGAACGGTACATTCTATCCTTGAACCCTTTGTCCAAAACTTTTTTTGCTTTGTCCAAAACTCTTTTTTTTTTTTTTTTTTTGTGGGGCAAGTGTGATCATTATAGTTTAAGTTGAGTTACTCTGTTATATAGAGGAATTATTTCAGTGTAGTCCAGAGACAAGAGCACAAATTAAAAACGCTCTTCCTGTTTCCTGCTCTGTTTATGTTGTCATCAAATATGAAGTGCCCAAATCAAGGGAACAACTCACACCATGTCTGTTTTTTTTTTTTTTTTACTTATTTTACTTATGTCAGGAAATTCATTCCTAGGCTACAGAAAGAACAGCTGCAGAATTCTCCTCCTCTTGTTTGATCCTATTCTTCTGAGTGCAGTATCCTTCCCTTCAGCCCCAGGAAATTGAATACTGTATGAAGACACCAAACCGCTTTCTTTTTTCTTTTTTCCAGATAAAAATATGGTCTCTCCTTTTTGTTCTAGGGTTGTTAAAACATGTTATAAACCAATCCAGGCTATCATAAAAACTGTTTTGTCTTATGTCCTGGTTATAAAGACTCCCAGCAGAGTTTGAGAGGAATGGCAGACATGAGGGCTCAAGGTGAGACAGGACGTCTCACATCATGCAGTCTTTCCCCAGTGCGCTCTCTGTGCTTCCTGTCAGCCTCTACAGAGCTGAAACTCTCCTCAAGGCACTGGGCTCTGTACCTTCATATCCTCAGTTTCTGATTGCAAAATTCAATCACAGTTTGAGTGTAGATTTAAGTAGCAGCTGATGGGTGCAGAAACAAAATGTGGCTAAAACTAAATCAGGGGTGTCTCTGGTCACTGGAGTTTATGGACTGTTTTGTTGTATAGTGATGATTTTAATAATAGCACTGCTTGCATAGTATAGTGAAGACATTTTTTTACATTTATGCATTTGGTGTATTCCCTGCATTTATTATTATTGTTATTATTATTATTATTATTATTATTAAGGTAATTACATATTGATGCACAGTCTCTCATAAAACCTGAGCATGCACTTCCTGGTGTATTTGCTTTATACTTTTTTTGCTGAAACGATTTTAAGATGAATCTTAGACCCCTCACTGTACTCTGATAACTTGATTGAGAATCATAACATATATAATGTTTATACAAAACTGATACTTCCGAATAAAGTCATCAGTATAAACACAAATGTGCGTATAGTTTCTACAGTGCTGTGCATAGGGTATTAGCTGAGTGCTGCCCTGTCACTCACTCCACTGGCACTGTGATGTTAGAAAAGCTATTGTGTGAAATGAACGCTCAGTCATCATGTGACCCTTACACAATGCATCAGGTGTGAATTCTAGATAATATGTTTGTAGCTCAGATGGTTTCATAATTCAGCGCCAGGCCATTTTTGACTGCTGGGCCTTGAGCTGTACTACTGTAACCTTCACTGACCTTTTCTTTTGAGACTTACAGTTTGTGAGTTTATATTGGTGTAAAAAAGAACAGTGAATGAATGCAGACAGAGTTCAAAACCATTTTTTTCTGCTTTGCTGTCACCTTTTGGACAAAAAAAATCATATTGCTCCTTTCATTAAAATTGTTCTGGTAATTTTTTTTTTATTTTGCGTTAAGGCACAATTAGGTCCTCAGATGATCATACAAATATCATTATGATATGATATTAAACACATCATTATGATATGCCAGTTCCAACCGAGCTATCTATTTGGACGAGATCCCATTCCACGAGTGACAGCACCGGGATGTTTAACTATATGCTATGTGTTCTGATAACCATAAACGATTAACTGTTGGTGGCAGCTTGTGTGGAAGTCGTTTCGCTTTACCTGAGGAGAGAGCAGCTTCCTGGCAAAACCCACATTCAGAACCAGACACAGAAGCACTTTCAGTTTGATAACGTCATGTCATCTTAAACAACACACTGTCTTCTTAGTAACCACTTCCAAGTCCTTCAGAATCACCTCTGAGCAATCAATGTTCTTTTATTTACTGTTACAAAGCTAACCAGCTTCTAACATAAGGCTGAATCCCAAATCCCTCTCCAATCCCTGATAGAGGGCACTACTTGGTGTGAATGACAAGGGATTGTACACCCTAGAGCACTCTTTTCATTTGATGCTGTTTGAGGCCCAAAAGTTAACGTAGATGATGCTCTAAAGTGGAATAATTAGAAATAAAAAGATAACCTTTTACCACATCTGTCGACTGTAAGCTCCACGAGTCACGATTAGTTATTGTGTGATATTGCTTAATTGTCTCAATTTTATTCTTTTGTTTGTTTATTTTGCTATAAGGGCTTACAGTTGATGAGCAGTGTGTTTTGTATAAGAGTCTCAGAGAGGGAGTCTCTAACTCTGCCTTGAGTGACTGTTGTATCCAGTTCTGGCAGGTGGATATTATTCCTGTAAAGTCTACTTTCCCATATTTTTTTTTTCTTTTTTTCTCTTCTTCTTCTTCTTGAGCTGTTCTCGTACATTTGCATGAAGAACAAAAACAATGTTTGTGTATGCTATATGCTCTGCTCCCATGCATGCATTTATACAAGGTTATGTTGCACTGAGGAGAACATGTATGATAAACTACCTGTATCACTCTCCTGCTCTGCTAAGCAGCGATTATCCCTCATACTCATCACTGTGAGCTCTAATACACACCACACTGAGCTTTCGTACTGTGGTTATCCGTAACCGCTCTCCCCTCTTTTTTTTTTTTTTGTCAGTCGGAACGTGTCCGGGGATCAGAAGGAGGATCAGAAAGACACCAAACCCCGTTCCCTGCGCTTCACCTGGAGCATGAAGACCACGTCAGCCATGGAGGCCAGCGACATGATGCGCGAGATCCGCAAGGTGCTTGACGCCAACAACTGCGACTACGAGCAACGCGAACGCTTCCTGCTGCTCTGCGTCCATGGCGACGGCCATGCAGAAAGCCTCGTCCAGTGGGAGATGGAGGTATGCAAGTTGCCCCGCCTCTCTCTCAACGGCGTGCGCTTCAAGCGGATATCAGGAACGTCCATTGCGTTCAAGAACATAGCTTCAAAAATCGCCAATGAACTAAAGCTGTAAAAAAACTAACAAATAAAATCATCAAAATGTGAAAATGTGACAAAAAGGACTAAGGCAAACAATTTTTTTGTTTTTGTTTTTTTCTGTTGAGAAAAGTAGCAGAATTAAGGATTGTTTTTCGAACGCTTGCAGAAAAGTGTAATAAACTGTATAGAATCATGCCTTAGGTGGTATTATTATTATTATTATTATTATTATTATTATTATTATTGTGACTGGTGGTCTAAAACTGTATGGAAAAGAAGTGAAGGTTGGTGGTTTTCTTTTTATTTATGCACTACTGCATTAGGTGCCCACTAGGCCTAGAGTTAACCCTTCATTTAAAATCAAAGGACGATGAAATCGCAGTATTTCTCTTCAGTGCCGTGCCTGCCCACAATTCCTTTGGTTTATTTTTTGATACTAAACAAAAATGGCCATAACATTGTGCATTGTGTTAGATAGATAGGAAAATTATGACCATTATCACCCATATCCCGAAGCTGCTGATAGCAGCATGTTCACATGTCCCCTCATAATATATTTAGACAGGAGCTGACTTCGTCCTGGTAGACTGAACTGTTCTGTATGCCTAATGTTGGACAGAATCAGCTTATTTATAGACTGTGGTGCCATGAATCTGCTCACAGACGCAGCTCGGTGAGGTGACACGAGAGTTCGGCCACAGCACCTTAATCGAAACCTCATGGTTGTAATGCATTGTAAGACTTTGACTAACAATTTTCAGAGAATTAAAAGACTTATTCAGAGCAGGAAGATTTTCCTTCCTGGTCTGTTGGTATATTTAGTTTATTTCCATATGAAGTGTTTTGTTTTTTTGTAACATATATTGAAAGTTGTTGAAATATTTGTATTCTAATGAGGCAGAAAGGGACTATGGAGGAGTAAAAATATTTTTAGTCCTCAGTATTCACTCCCATTCACTTCCATAAAGAAACTATGGCACTGTTTTTATTATTTTATTTTTTTTCAGAATGTAAATAATGTACCTTAGTTTTACAGCTGCATATTGATATACTTTTCTTTTTCTAAATCTGGCAGTGAGTTGGAAATTATGGAAATTAATGTACTCATCACAGGATAAGATTAATCAGTGTCTTCATTAAAACACACCTAAAACGAAACTCCAGTGTCTTTTTGTTTTTTTCCTCACATCAGTAATGTAAACCAAAAACCAAGATTTTGTGTTTTCCAATTTGAAATGTTTGCTTTATGTATTATTTTTAGAGCTTAACCACTTTGTCATCATTCGAAGAGTGTTAAAGCTGGTAAAACGTGAACTCATGTTGATAATGTTAGTTCTCATGTTGTTAATATAACAGGGAATTTAAAGTAGGTTAAAATCGATCGGCATCACGTTAAGCTTAGGTTACTGTACATGAAGTTTTTGCACATTTTCCACTTGCACCTGGACACCTGCCCACTTATGCAGTTATTAAAAAATAATCATGCTTTACAACCATGGTGAGCAGATTTACAAAATGTGCAATAAATGCAAATAAATAAATACATAAATGAATAAAAATACTGACAAGACCACAATGCATTTTACTCTTCTCACCTAAAAACAAAAATCTGAGGCTAGTACTGTGTATACAGTGGTGTTCAAAATAATAGCAGTATGTTGAAAAAAGTAAGTAAAGCTCCATATCCATATAATAACTTTTAATTTAAATCACATAAATGCATTGGACACCCT
>JAOVVA010000035.1:1461837-1471954 GCA_028565275.1 Leiocassis micropogon
GGAAAACATTGTTTAAACCCTTTACAATGAAGATCTGTAAAGTTATTTGGATTTTTACAACATTATTGTTGAAATACCCAGTCCTGAAAAAGGGGCGTTTCTTTTTTTGCTGAGTATATAGGCTATATATATATATATATATATATATGCTATGTTTTTCTAATTGGTCTCACTGACAGGTGGTTTTCTTATGGCCACACAGCTGTTTAGGTCAAATCCAGAAATGTTTCATCACGATGTGTGTGTATGAAAATGCATTACTTTCACTATTAAACACAGCTATTGTTTTTACTGTTTATTTTATATCCAAGTGTTTAAGTAATCTGCAGTCATATTTTTTTCCCCAACCACATCTCTTCCACTAAGTTGATGGTTCAGCACTATCATTCCAGGTTTTGAAAACATGTTGAAGGCTTCTTAAACCAGTTCCAGTAATTTCAAATCTCCTTAGTTGTTTTCTTCGCTGGATGCAGCCCAATAATTTGGCCCTTTTTAAATGGTGACTTTTTTTCAGCCAGGTAGTGTAAATCAAAACTACCTGTATGTTAAATATTCTAGGAAATCTTGACTTCTGCAGCAGAGATCTGCATTGTCAATACATATTGAACTGCTGTTTTACAGTGTACAGTATGCCCGGCCAGATTATTTGGAGAAAACCTGCTTTCTGTCTCAGTTCTCCATTGGCTATGAGACATATAATTCCGTTTAGTCAACTTGGGAAAAGGAAGGCAGGATGCACTGAACTATAGACCGAACGCATGTCGAAAAGTCATCAGTAAAATATTCACATGTTGTAAAAAATAATTCTTAGAGTCATTTCTCAAGGGAAGTTATACAGTTTTTATTCAGGACACTTTACCTTCCTATTAAGGCCCTAGTAAGGCTTGGCAAGAATATCCCTGCTCTCTAAGGAGAAAACATTCAAATCCTGATAAGGATCCAGATGCATGTCCTCCTCTCCATAATTCAATATGGAGGAGAGGAAATCCGAACACAATGGACTGGAATTGCTACTAAAGAGTGATAATCTCATTGCTAAGGAATGGACTGCAAAACAAGTGAAATGAAACTCAATAAGAGTATCATGACAAGAACATTGACTCTTTGACCTTTACTAATGCCCAGTCATTAGTGTGCCTCATAAAAAAACAGTCTATGATGTCTATGTATACAATGTACCCTCTTTGTCTCTGCCCTAGATGTGAATGAGCATTTGATTTGTGTGCATTGTGCCAGGTAATGAACTGGTGTCCAATTCACCTTGCTCACAGACTCTCTATCCACTGTGACCTTGACCAGGATAAAGTACTTACTGACAGTGAATGAATAAATTGGCGGGGGTTTTAAAAGGCCCCCATGCTTTGCTGTTTCTTTAACAAGATAATGCAGGTCTCAGAGGTCTTCCAAAGTGAGTGTGTGTTAATGCTCTAGTTGGAATACCTCTCAGATAATGCATTTTCTATACCGTAAACTCCCGGTGATTTACTCCTCCCCTAAATGTGCTGTTTCAGTGTTTATGTAGATGAGCTACTACTGAGCCACACCTCACCAGTGAACAGCAGAGCTGAGCACATCTGGGCAGAGTTACATATTTAAATAAATATTTTAACACCCCAGAGATCTTCAGGAGTAATTTCAGACCTCATATTAAGGTCCACTTTAGAATTGTTTTCCCATAGTAATTGGTATTATCTTATTTTCTTGAAGATGACCTAAAGACCTGTTGATTGTGCAAACTCCATGCACACAGACCAGAGGCGAGATACAAGACCCCAAACTTGGAGGTGTATGGAAACTCTTAGCCATCATGCTGCTTAGAAATGCCTATCTTCAGTTAAACAAAATGTTAATGCAGCATGTCATGTCTTTGCAAACATCTACCAGGTGAGGGTTTACTAACAATATACCTGAGAAATGTAGCTAATTATATCTGATGCTTTAATAGCTAAACTTAATCAGTAATAAACACTGCATAGAAACATGATAATGGGACCATACACGGCCTGGCCCCCCCAAAAAATGTCACACACTTTAAGATTTCATTTAACCATCTTTAGCTTTGATTACAAAACACAATATGATTTCCCATGCTCCCAGATCCACTCTCTTACAGTTTCAATCCTGGAATATGGCTGTGCCATCAGGGTAGAAAAACTCCATAGAGGTGATAACCTGGTCATTCAGTACATTCAGGTCACCAGCTGACTGTACAGCCTAGACCTGACCAATAAAGCAACCCCAGATAATAACACTGTCTCCACTGTATCCTGATGCACCCATCGCTCTAGAAGAGGGTCGATCATCATACCAGATAATCTTTTTCCATTGCTCCAAAGTCCAAGCTTTATGCTCCCTAACAAATTGACGCCCTTTCTTTTGAGTAGTCTCACTAACAGTTGGGTTTCTTTTGGCCACACAGCTTTTTAGTCGTAATCCTGTGATTTCTCATTACACTGTATGTGAATGGTAATGCTATTACTTTTACTATTAAACAAAACTATGGTTTGTTGATTTTTTTTTACTATGCAACCAAGTGTTTAAATGATCTCCTTTTCACTCTCTTGTACCCCTTTATCCTGTATACAGGGTCACAGGGAGCTTATCCCAGGAGACTTTAGGCACGAGGCAGGGTACCCTCTTGACGGGATGCCAATCCATCGCAGGGCACACCCACAGACTACGGGCAATCTGGGAACGCCAATTGGCATGTCTTTGGACTGTGGGAGAAAACCCGGAGGAAACCCACAAAGCACAGGGAGAACATAAACTCCATGCACACAGAGGCGGGAATTGAACCCGCACCCTGGAGGTGCATGGCGACAGTACTAACCACTAAGCCACCATGCCGGCTGATTATTTTTTCCGTACCACATTTCTTTCGCAAAGTTCAGGTTTTGATAATGCTTGAACATTTCAACTCCTTGTTGAAAAAGTTGTTTTCTTTGCTTTGTACAACCAAATAATTTGCCCTTTCTCAGCAACGTGTGTATTTCTGCCTGGAATTTGACAAATTTTCCTGATTTGAAATGATTGTTTTTTTTTGTTTGTTTGTTTGTTTGTTTTTAAAAACAGCAACAACATAGGTTTTATTGAGCTGCTGCCTCTTTGACGTACACGAGTGCTTAGTAGAGAAGAAAACAAGAAAACAGGCCGCTGTGGACTTTAGCACGTACAGCCATAATAGTCCACTTCATTTCCCAGAATGCTGTTGGGGGAGCATGCGCAGTCGCTCCTCGCTCAGTAAAAGGAGAGCGATGATGTCAACTTTCATTCGGCTTGGCTCAACGCTCTCTCTCACACACACACACACACCGGCCGGGTTTCCACGTCCAGAAACAATGCGGCGTTCAGGAAGCGCGATGAATCGATGCAGGAGGTAGGTTTTATTAAACGGCGTTTGGTTGTACATGACGTTTTTATGAATGTGTGTGTTCGTTCTCTCTCTCTCTCTCTCTGTGTGTCTCTGCGGTGAGCTGGATCTCTATCAGCTGCTGATTGCAGGCTGAACAGGGACGGGCGATAGTGTCGGTGCGGTTCTGTTTTATGTTTTTGACTCGGATCTCTAAGGAGCAGCAAATAAACCCTGAACCTGTAAGGTATTAGATATTTTCATATATCATTTTTAATCTTAACTGCGATCAGCAAAGCAATGCACTAGCAGCAGCACATCCCCCTGTGTGTGTGTGTGTGTGTGAGTGAGAGAGAGAGAGAGATCAATGTGTGTATTGACAACACTGGTGACTTTGCACAACTTGTGTCCAGGGTTAGTGCTCATAGTCCAAATGTAGATCTTTGTACTGGAAACCATCAAAAACCTTTAAACTGGTTTGTAATTCATACTATGGTTTCTGTGTTGTGTTCATACAAAGCCTTTAATGGGGTTCAAAAGTCATACAGATGTGTGTTGCGTGCATTTCGGTTTGCATGGGAATGTCAAAGACAAATCAGTTTAATGTTTAATCAAGACAATGCTGATTAATATTATACAGACGTTTTCCGCACTAAAACTGAATATAAAAGTGCATTAAAATTGCTTTTTTTTTTAATTTTTTTTAATTTTTATTACTACATAATTTTCTTGCTTTTCAATACACTTTGTCCATCAACAAGCTTTCGTATTCCCGTGCTTTCAGGGGACCAAACAGGTGAAAATGCAGTGTAGATCAGGACTATAGGGAGGATGCTTTAACATCTGGAGAAAAAAAAACCCCCCGAAGTCAACAGTGTGTGTGGACGTGCATTGTCATGCGACGCCCTTGGATAGCAGTCCTCTGTGTTTTAATCCGGAGTTCAGGCTTCAGCTCTTCGATAAGCATCTCACTGTAACGAGCACTGTTGATTGTTGAACCTTTTCCTGATAATGTTCCAATACTGGCCCCTGAGAATCCCAGGAAACTGTATGCATTGATGAATTTTCCAGCTGATGGTTGAGTTTCGCACTTTTTCTCCGAGTACGTTTCCATTCCATACTCTGTGGTTTACTCTCAGGCTCGTAGTGATGAATCCGTGTCTCGTCACTGCTAATGATAGATGATTTATGCAGATAAGACAATGAGACAATTTTAATATAACCGACATGCGGATCATTTTTGATTCACCCTTGTATGCAGTGTATTTATAGTGTGTGTGTGTGTATGTTTGTGTGTGTGTGTGTATACATATTATACACACACACACACACATACAGACACACGTGTGTGTGTGTGTGTGTGTGTGTGTGTGTGTGTGTGTGTATATATAAGATGTTGTTGGTACCAGGTTGGCTGGTTTGAGTTTTACAGACATTGGTGATGTTCTTGGAGATTTTCACCTGCATCAAGTATGTAAAGTTTACATCAGGTCTTCAGCCAGGAAAGCTTTCTGACAGAGAGGAATATTCAGGTGACAGTAGTCGGACTGGTTTAAGCCAACAGGAAGTCTAAGATTAGTCTATGGCAAATAACAACTTTACAACTGAACGGAGTGGAAAAGCGTCTCATAACACACGGCAGGTCTAACCTTGAGGTGGATGAGCTACAATGCTAGGAGAACACATAAGGTTCTGCTCCACTCAGTCAAGGACAAGGATCTGAAGCTACAATGGATACAGGCTGGACAGCTGAAGATCCATGTGCATCTCTCCAATCTTTGGCTGTTTGCTCATATGGAACTTTAGCTGTTGAATACATGGAGATACACCCTTAACCTGTTTATTCTTTTGTTTAATTATTTAAAATTGCACGTTGAAGCAAGTGCTTTTAATCAATTGTCTGTATTTAAAAAGTGGATACTGTGTTCTCCGGTCCAGGGTGTGGAGTTCAAATGCCCAGAACAGCAGCTTGTTGATAATTTGTGCTTGTGTTCACTGGTATAGAACAATCTGGTGATGGATGATGAACCTCACCTGAACTTTACTCCATCCGTGTCCTAAGTGCATCCTGTTTTCACAAAACCAAACAACTGTGATTGAACACTGTTAGGAGCTTGATATCAGGTGGCAAGAAATCTTAAACTGGAAAGAGTCACACATAATTTTATTTATATATATATATATATATATATAAAATTGGGGCTAGACAGCGACTCCTTTGTTAGTTAGTACTGAGATATACAGCATTTCAATGATGATACTATAAAGGAAGGCAATATGAAGATTAGTGCTGGACAATTATTTGCATAAAAACCGAAACTACAATATGGACTTGTGCAATTATTTCAAATCACAATGCTGCAATTTATTAAAGGTATTATATGCATAACTGGTAATTTATGTAGAGTTTGTTGGTTATTTAAGTATTTCTTTATTTTTTAAATACTTTTTTGGTGATGTACATATTGTCGGACATCCCCCTAATAAGATTATTTCTGCCATTCAGTTTGAATGCAAAATGGTGTATTTTATGGTACAATGTTACATGTTGCGATATGTGTCGAAATAATCAGCCTTAATGTAGGTTCACAAATACACAAATGTTGTGTAATGTGTAATATCCTTAGCCATGGCACACGTTTTGCATTTTCATTCATTTCAGTCAAAATAAAGAATAGTGTTTCGTTCAATCTGATGACGTACATGGATATAATCAATCTGTAGACGTTAAAACGAGAGTAAAGACCACACCTCAGATTCAGTTGACTCACTCAAAAAAGTGTTGAAATCATGTGAGACAATGTTTTTATGTACCACGCAAAGTTTTTTAGCAATGTTTGTACACTTGTATATGTTGCAATGTTATTACAATATAGCATGAGTAGGATTCATGGTGCAAATCCTCCGCCCATTCCATAGTCACTTTGTTTGCCATGTGATTTTGTTTAGCCAAGTTCGAACAGTTTACACACCACTATTGTTGACTTTTTTTTTTTTTTTAATCCTTTTCATGAAGGAGCATTGTATGGAAGTCACACAAAAAGCCCATCCATTTTGCAAGGTCTGGAGACACTGATGATTAATGTTTCACAATAAGCGTTCCTCAGGCAGATGTGTGTGGGATCTCTCCTTCAGTTCCTTGCATTAATTCCTGTGTATGTCTTGCATTCACGTCAGTCCTGTGTCTTCAGATTTACTTGACTTTGCTTGGTGCTACGTTTGCTGAGGTGTAAATGATTTCTCGCGATCTACAGTAAGGTGTAGCCCATCGTGATTACTCAGAGTCTTGCTTGGAGGTCCAGCCAACTCCTACTCTTAGTCACTCGGAGCAAGGCCTAGTGGGAGGCTGTACCAGTGCCTCGGCTCATGCGAGCAGTCAGCCCCCTTTCCCTGAGGGCTTTGCTGCCAGAACGTTGTGTTTGTGAGGAGGCGGCAATCGCAGGTCTTGTGCTCCAACAGCCGAACTGAACAAGCCTCTAATTAGGAAGAGGAAGATAGTGATAACATGATGAGTGCAGAGGAATGAGGGAGTCTTTGTAGACTGGCAGATTAACTCGGCCTGTAGGTTCAGCACGGAATACACAGAACTGACAAAGCTAAAGATAGACATCATATCTTCTTAAGTAATGTGCTTTTTTTAAAGCTTGGCTGACTTTTTTTTTTTTTTTTCCCAACCTCATACATAAAACAGACATGGGCTTTGATTGTGGATTTTGAAGCTTCACAGCTTTTATTGATTAATTGATCTCTCCTTAATGGCTTGGTTGGTAATGGAGTCAGTAGTGGGGTCAGCATGTTTGTTCCGTTGTTAATCCTAGAATTCATCATACAGTTGCTACACTGAGATATTAAGCAATAGATTGCACCTGGTTGATGTACTCCACTTTCTGAAGCAAATTGAAAAAAAAATTTTGGTGTTGAATCATCTCTATGTTTTTAAATTTGCAATAGTTAATATCATTTTGAGGTGGCACGGTGGTGTAATGGTTAGCACTGTCGCCTTGCACCTCCAGGGTTCGGGTTCGATTCCCGGCCAGGCTCGATTCCCGTCTCTGTGTGCATGGAGTTTACATGTTCTCCCTGTGCTTGGTGGGTTTCCTCCGGGTACTCCGGTTTCCTCCCACAGTCCCGTCGACACTGAGACGATAAGTGAGTCAGAGAGTAATATCATTTTTACATTGGTTTCTAATAGTTGCAACAGGAAGGGCATCCGGCGTAAAAACCTTTGCCAAGTTGTTGTTGGGATCAGATGTTCCGCTGTGGTGACCCCTCGATGGGATAAAACGTACACCGATCAGCCATAACATTAACACTGATTATCAATTTATTTACAAGTAAACAATCTGGAATGTTTGTTCGTATTTAGATGGGTGTAGACTTCAGAAATCACGGTTGTAGAGTTACAACTTGGCGTTCAAGAGCTGAATGTCTACATGTGGTTCAAAGTGAAGTCGGGTACGGGCTCAATAAGTTAAAAAAAATCATTCAGTCTTATTAAATTGCATATATTTAACCATTTTTACACATTCTACCTCGTGAATCTTTTAAAGTACCGATTCCACAAAGAATGGATTGACAACCAGGCATCTCCAAACCTGATCCTGATCTTGGGTTTTCTACTGTTTCTCAAGTCATTTGGTGGACTGTCAGTTTTAATTTAAAGAAATTTTTTTTTTGCAGATGTTTGTGTTAATAGCTCCACTGTGACCCATAACCCTTTCTTTTAACATTTATACAGCTTTCCTGAGGTTGTTCCCACCTGTTGACCTTTCAGGGGGAAATGAGCAATAATTATATGTGCGATGAAACACCGAACAGAGCTAACACACGGCCCTCACTACCCACAACTGTGTATACTTTAGGGTTATTATGTGTAACGTTTACTTTTCTTCTCGCAGTCAGACCTACAGTGCTCTCATTGAGGCGGCGTGTGCAGTTGTTAACCACATGACAGATGGAGCTGTCTCTGGCTTTATTAATCTAAATCTTCCCAGGCTCAGTGCTGGTGAGGTGGTTCCTTTCTGTTAAACGAAAGAATATTTCAGAACAGCATACCATGTGTGCATTTTGTTACCACCGGAAAGGGAAGAAAAAAAAATATGAGGTGAATGGTTGTGGTGTCTGTGTGTGTGTGTGTGAAAATCCAATTTAATTAGTCAGGTGTTGAGTTACTCTGGCTTGTGCCGAAGTGTGTCTGTGTCAGTAGCTCATGTTTGTAAATGAGGTGAGGGGAGAAAGCCGAGACGCCACTGGGAGCGATAATTGTTTCCGTTGTTGATTGGGTGGTCAGGGGACAGCTGGGTTACACCACCAGATATCATAGTCCACCCCCTGCATGCTCTCATCTCTACTGGGATTAATGGGAGGTCAGAGACGTAAAATATTCTGTAGCGATTAAAACCAGAACTTGGGAGCATAAAATCTTTCCTGAACATTCCACCTGACATTAAGACTCCACCAATACTGTATTATTAATGCGTTTATTATTATTATTATTATTATTATTTATTTATTTATTTATTTTTACCCAGCAAAGCAACGTTATACTTCCTTCTTTCATACCATTATATCATCTCTTGTCTCTTATAGATAATATAAAATTTTCTTTCTTTCTAAATAATCTGTTTGAATTTCCCTTCCTTCTACATACACTCCCCATTTTAATCACTGCCTTCTAAGATAATTTTGGTGCATTGTAAATTATGTAACTATCAGTACTTTCACCCTTCACTAGCTCTTTTCCCTCGACTATGAATAGGCCTGCCTGACAATAAAAAAGATAAGGAATTGCATTTTTTGCAGAATCCATGGATGCTCAGGAGAACGCCTTTTCATTTTAAAGGGATTTTATAGGGTCGTCTCTACTTAAGGTTTAATAGTGCATTACTGAAGTCCAGTATTCCTTTTTTGGGGTCATCTCCACCTTTCTCTGGAAGTGTATGGCAACAGTTATAGTTTTTGTTTGTTTTGTTTGTATAACTTCTTATGGACTGGATATGAAACCCCTTAGTTCAGGTCTTACGAGAGCTCGTGGCATGGTATTGCATTGTAGCGGGAGGCAAAGAGGCTTTTTGGTTCTGCCAAGCTTTGTGAGATCGGGTCCCACCCAACCGGCGATGACAATGGGCCTGTGTGGCCGTTTGAATGTCCTATTCTCTGACTGTTGTGGTTCACTTGGAGCACACAATGCGGTCATTTAGCATAATTTATTTTCAGAGGCCCTGGTTGTCACCAATCCAGTTCTGTTTGCCTCTTCCAGCTTTGCCCCTGCACCTGATATTACAAATCTGATGACTCAGTAATCTATGTGCACTCTTGTCTGCAGGCTTAGTGGTTTGCAGGAGGCGTCTACATGCATATTACAGAAGTCAGATATGGTTTTGTTTTTCTGCTTTGCTGTGGTGGTAAGCAGATTATGCGTATGGTCTGGTGACTGTAATTAACTCTGATCCCTACCCTTCCTCGTGTTTCGCTTTTTCTCCCTCTGTGTTTCGCCATTGTTCTCGACTCTCTATCATCTCTGTTGGCTGGCCTGGCTTTATTCACCTTCTCCTCTCTCTTGTAGAGTAGGCTGGTTATTATGAACCGAACATATTAAGACATCAAAATAATTTGATTCATTCCAAATAATACTGCTGCTTCATCAAGGTCAACTTTATGAGAACTTAAGGCCTTGTTCACACGGGCGTTAAATTTTTGGATAAACGAAAGTGCTCTGAACGTCCTAGACGTTTATGTTGCGTTTTGTAGTGGCGCTCGATTGACTTC
>JAOVVA010000035.1:1478350-1499819 GCA_028565275.1 Leiocassis micropogon
TGCTATAACATAATGAATTTTATGATGAAGGCCTAATATGAGCTTCCCCTGTTTCAAAAGCTAGCAGCCGCCACTGTATCTCACCTATGTGGTTTGACTCGCCGACGTTCCACTGACGACTCGGATGCAAAAACTAAAAAAAAAGGTATTTCAAATAACTTTAAGGATCAAAAAAACTAAGGCACACATTGAAATTAATAATTATACAAAAACACTAAGGTGTGCAACTAAACTTTCAGAACTAAAAGTTTCTAAATCTACAGCTCAGGCATAACATAAGCTTTAACTGACAATTTCTGTCGTTTTCTCTTGCCGCTTTCTTCTTCTCTTGGCTCGCTGATAACTTTATCGCTTCGTTTCATTTTGCAGCCCGCAACAGAGCGCTCCATCAAATTAATACACAGCTAACTGTTTGCATCTCCTTCTGCTTTGTGGGTGACGTAAGCGCTTCTTCTTCGTTGGTGTTTACTGGCGGCTTGCATTTTGACAGCGGTATCAAAAGCGCGCTGTCAACAAATAATTGCGCAAAAACATGATGCAAGCTTTTAAAATTAATTAAACTAAGCTTTAAGGCAGAAGATTTTGCCTCGATCATTTTTTGTAATCGAATTACTCGAGTAACTCGAAGAATCGTTTCAGCCCTAAATCAGACATAACCATAAAATGACCTGTCTGATATTTTAGCATTGAGGCATGGACTCCACTAGATTGCTGATCCTTTAATAGATCCTACTAGATAGCAGAGTGCGTTATTTGGTTGAAATAGGCCACTGCCATCAGGCAATATTGGTAATTCTAATTTGTGGTAGGTTTTGCATGTCAGTGTAACCTCCACATGAATGCCATGACCCAGGGTTGTTCAGTAGAACATTGCCCAGAGCATCACATTGTATTTTTTGTCTTGCCTTCTTTCAATAAGTGCATCCCGGAGCCATTATGCCTAGTTAAGTGAGGCAGCTGCACCCAGACATCAACAAGATGTTAAAGAAAACATGATTCATCAACCCAACTTTGCATCAAACACAACATAATTGTTGCAGATATTGGTGATAAATATGATATTCCTGTCTATACTAGATCATAGTTCCTGTTTCCTGCCAGTCCAGACAGAAGCCTGCTCACCTTATTTAGTGGTTTGGCTCAGCACATGTACAACTGACCTGCTTTGTAGACATGAGGAAAAAAATCGATTCAGTTACGCAATTCATGTATCCGGTTTATCAACGGATGGCAGGAGGCACAGTGTCCTATGTGTTTGACGCAAATTAGTTTGTTTAGAATTGTAACAAAATCCAGAAAAAAGTTAAAGATTTATGATTTATCGGGATACTAACAGAATCGCAATGCAAATCGAATCAGATCAGCACCTAGGTATCATGATATCGCATCGTCTGGTCGCCCTGGTGATGTCCATCCCTGCTGCTTTACCTCCTCTTTCTCTAGTCGATATGCCTGTGACCAACTCTAAATGAATCTGGTTTTAAAGAGTAATCTGATTAAGTACATGCCTCATATGTCTTTCATTTCAAGCATATGTCAAATTCTTAAGAAGATGAGCTTTCTGTTTTTGTGTGTCAACATACAGTATCAGTCAAAAGTTTGGACACGCCTCCAACACACACCTGACTTTTATTTCTTTCTACACTGTAAAACAATGCTGAAGGCATCCAAAATATGCAATAATCTCCTTTGTACAGTTGATATTGAGATGTGTCTGCTATTTATGCTCTGTAAAGCCTCTATAAACGCTCTAATCCGAGGTGCTGTTAATTGGTCAGTTTTGAGGCTGGTAACTCTAAATGAACAGCAGAGGTAAGTTTTGGTCTTGCTTTCCTGGGATGGTCTTCATGTGAACCAGTTTCATCATGGTGCTTGATGGGTTTTTGTAAATGCACTTGACAATACTGTTCTTGCAAGAACTTTTCCAGAACAGCTGATCGTTATGTCTTTAAAAAAACAAAAAACTACTGACTGTTGTTGTTGTTGTTTTTACTTAATCTTACATAATATCATATGGTTTATGTCATAGGTTTGAATTCCTCAGCATTGTTCTAGAATGTAGAAGATAAATCACTTAAACAAAAGACACTAAATTAGAAGGTGTGTCCAAATTTTTGGCTGGTACTGTACAGTAAGTATGTTTCATTACTGACTGACTTACAGTGGGTGCTTGCTGCTTATTTGAACACACAGATGTTTTGTGTTTAATAAAACATAATATTAAGAAATGCTTATGCTGCTGATTATGGATTTAAGGTATATCTCTTATTCTGTAAGTTCTCGTGCTGGGTAAAATGCTGAGCTCTTATCAAGCCGTACATGCCCAGAGATGAGACTCTGGCTAAAGTGGTGTGTTGTGCTGTGGCGGCGCTGCTAACATGACGTTCCCATAGCCAAAAAACTTGTATGTATAAGATTAGACCATAAAGAGCTCTGCCATCAAAAGAAACAGGCACATCTGTGGATGAGTGAGTTAAACCAGAGACGTTAACCCCCAGATTCCAGTAATCTGTCGTAAGCGTGTCTCGAACAGATGCAGCATTTTCTCCTAGCATTCTTTCAGTCTTCAGCTCTTAAAAATCTCTAAAAGGCTATTGTAGCCTTTTAAGCAATGTTTATCTATAATATATAATAAAGGAGTTGTTTACCTATATTATATTTATTGCCAAAAAAGATTTCATATGTTGTGTTCATGTTCATATGTTACTTTCTAGTAATTATTATAAAAAAATCATTTTTGAATGTGCATAATAATGATGGATGGTAAAGTGCTAGTCTATGAATTTATTAAATAGTGAGCCCACCATCATGATAAGTCATTACTGTCATATATTTATGCTACAGTTTAATAATGTTGTTTTTGTTCTGGTCTGCAAGAGTGTTTTGAAGACACTAAAGAGAAAGCTAAATTATAGAAATGAATGGTACAGGAGCTCTGATGAATGTAGTGACTTGTTTAAAATGACCAAATTTCCCTTATTATATAAAAACTAAACGACTAATTTGACTTCAACCTTCTTTGGGCACTTAAGGTCGTGATAATGGTGTGAATGAGGCATATTTAGAAAATGATGTAGGAAGGTCAGGCCGAAGCACAAGGCATCTTCGTGAGTCTGTGATGGTATCACAAGCCTTTCTGGCTTAAAGATGAGTAGAATCACTGTAGAAGCATTTTAGTCCAGATCAGGTTTTTTTGTTTTAATAGTTTCAACAGTAATTTATTAGTCATTTAATCCTCATTTTGTGTCGTCTGCATATAAAGCATAGGCCCAACACATAGGGATTACTTTTTGTTGGTTCCATTGCCTGCCATCATCATACCTTTTCTCCATCCACAACTTCTCCTAAACCATTCATAGGAATTTAACTAAACATTTACAGAAGTAATTTATGTGACAAGGAGCACATTCAGTGGGCAGGTGACGCAGGTCTTCTTTGGAAGACTTATTCATTATATATGTTTTTTTCTTTTAATACTATACCTAACTGGATGATAATATTTAAAATAAGGAAAATGTATTCATAGTGATGGTATCCATTCTCCAAGTGTTTCATTCTTGAGCCTGCCAGTTGATATGCCAGATCTGTTGTTAGGCAGCATTTCAAAGGAATAATGGGAGGCATCTAGTTTGGGGCAATCTTGTTTGAGTCATCATATGTGATTTAAAACACAATGAGACCAATGTTAACTAAGTTACAGCTAGCTGATTAACTACATGTAGGCTTAACTTAATTAGTTAGTAAGTTGGTTGCACAAGTTGCAATGGGTCTTCAATCTGCATGCACAAACACACAAAAAAGGGGATCAGAAAAAAACATTCTCTTTTTTCCAGTTTTGTATTGGCCTATAATTTTTTTTTTTTTTTTTACTTTTTGTGATCTCTCGTTAGGAAATCCCCTACCCTGGCTTGTTGCTCAGTCCTGCTCATTTACATACTGATACTGAAATGGTACACTGAAATGGTAAAACGCAGCGGAGAGTCTTCATCATGTTGTACTCAAAGTCTTCTGTAAGCGACAATCGATTTTACGGCTTCGTTCGTTCGTGAGTTCATCCCAAGTCCTGGTTTAATTCGAACGCCTCTTGTATTTGGAGAGCATCTCATTTGAACTGAACAATTCTTCCAGTGTCAGAAAGAGTTCATCTTGGACCAGTGCCAGCTCTTTGCTGCTTAAGATCCAGCTGCTTTTATAACTTGAAAAATATGGTTTTATTAGTTATTGGAACTGACTGTGTAATTGAACAATATGCCCGAGAGGGTCTGTACATTAATACAAAACATTATCTGAAGGATTATCAATGTCTCTGTTAGCTAGGAGGCATTCTGTATCAAAATAGTTTGTGTTTTCATGTGTGTGCTCCTATTGTAGCCTTTTAAGCATTGTTTATCTAACTTGGCAATAAGTATATAATAAAGGAGTTGTGTATCTAAATCATATTTATTACTAAACCTTTTCTTTAAAAAAAATCATATGTTGTGTGAAACTTTCTAGCAATTATTATTAAAATGGTATCCAGGCTCTGTGCAATGAAGGTAATAGTCATTTGATGAATGTGTGTAATAATGTTGGATGTTAAAGGGCTGGTCTAGTCCACCACATCATTACTGTCATATATTTATACTACAATTTATTAATGTTGTTTTTGTTCTGGTCTGCAAGAGTGTTTTAAGGACACTAAAGGAAAGGCTAAATTATAGAAATGAATGGTACAGCAGCTCTGATGAATCCAGCATGATGCCAGGCTCGGTTGGTTTCTTTTGCCATTCAGAGCAGAAAGAAACTGTTTCTTAATTTGTGGTTTTTGTTCAAATGACCCATCCCAATCATTCCATGCTTTTGACTTTGTTTGCATGTACTTCATAATTGAAAGCTGAGGGCTGAAAATATGTTTTTGGTTGACTGAGACCCCCCAAAAAAACCCCCCAAAAAAAACATCGAAATGAGAAAACATTGTGGTTGCTTATCGTAGTACGCATTGAAATATCAACATTGCTTGTATTTCTGCCACCACTGAGGCTTAAACCGGATGAAATGTCATAATGCGTTACACAGTGCGGGCGCCGTCCGCAGACGCGATGGTCCACAGCTGTCTCATGTTTTTTTTTTAACCTTTTATCTCATTTAACAAAACTTCCTCCCTTTACATTTGACCATCTCGCTTGGTGTGTAGATGGCTTTCATGCATCACATATATCAGATGGCTGTGACTCAGCTGGCTTACAGACATGAAGCCCATAAAAGACAGACTAAACACGTTCTCCGCCCAGGGGCTTCAGCTGTCGTAGAGATGTGTACCGCGTATCCAGGTGCTCATATTCAGTATAACCAGATAGCGATCTTTTGATGTATCGCCCTGGCAGCACATCTCTAAACTGGTTCTGCTTTGGATTTGTTATCAGTTTCAAAACTGCTGGCTGTGGGTTTTTTATATGGCTGCAGGTAAACGGCCAATTTCTGTGTCGCACCTAGTTAAATAAAGTGCAAATGCTGGAATGCTGATGTTCCACGTGATTCCATGTGTCTCTGGACTTTCCAGACTATAGGAAACCTTGCTAGTTTTAATACATTTTATTATTAAATTGAATAAATCTGAGAAATTATAACCAGGTTAAGTGAAATGTTTACAGACTCACAACAGCCTTTCAGTGGAGCTTTCAAAGTGGCTTGGCCATGCAGAGTCAGGGCGTGGTTACTAAAAAGAACAAGACCAGTTAAGCAGACAAACACGTTAACATCAAGATGCAAAATTTTCTTTAATATACCCATTTTCCTATCTTTATAAGTTCTTCTGGAACCCACTATAATTTATAGGGCAGTATGCAGCTTGAGAGCACTGTATCAGTCCCATTTCAAGACGCTTTAAATTCAGTAACCATATTGGGACGCACAAGCTTGGGACCAGATCTTTTCATCCAACATCAGTGTATGATTTTACAAATGCGCTTCTGGAATTATGGTGAAAAATTCCCATACACACACTTGCGGTTTAGCCATTATTTTTCACGGTTATGTTACTGCGTAGGGAAATTCATTCTTTGCATATCCCAGCTTGTTGCCCGTAGGGTCGGCCATTATACAGCGCCCCTGGAGAAGGCAGGGTTAAGGGCCTTCCTCAAGGGCCCACCATGGCAGCCAGTGATTTGAATTGTCGATCTTTTTGATCAATAACCCAGAGCCTTAACCCACTGCCCCTGATTGAATTATCTTATCTGTATTGGCTACTGTGTATCTGTACGACTGTATCGCTGTCTGTATTAGTGTACTTCTTACTGTGGTCTGTGGTTAAGTTATAATGAGCATGTGGGAACATATAGTAAAGCTGAACGTCTCTGTTTTTAGCCGGTGGTAATCTCCATAGTAGTGATTATTGCAAGTCTCGATTTGTAACCTTTATTCATATAGTACGATGACCTCACGTCTGCTGAATGATCTCAGTCACACCTCACCCAGCTGTTGTTTCGCTTAATTATTATGATAAAGTTGCTTTTAACGCTTCGTGATGGTTTTGATGTTTACTAGCCGTCACTGCGGGATATAGCAGCCTTTCCACATGACCGACACCTCATCTGTAAAACGCACACGTACTGTAGGCAGGGGTGCAGATGCTCCCATTTGGAGGCATGATGGAGCCTGCTCTGACCTTGTGTGGTGTGCTGATTCAGGAAAAGTCTCCTCAAACTAGAATTCCTTAAACTTAGTTTGCTTTGTGCTGTCTTGTGGAGTGTCCGTTTATTTGAGAAGTAGTATAAAGCCAATGGATCATGAACACATCCTGTCTTCAGAGCAGGGGAGTACAGTGTACCAGTTTAAAGAAATGTGGTTTGCATTTACATTCTAGGCTTGTTAGAAAGCAGTGTGAGATGTCATTAAGACATTTTGTGCTCCGGAGCCTGTGCTCATTCCTGTGCTTGTCTCTACCTGTCTGAAGAAGCGTACGGTTCTTTATTCCCTTAAGTCACATGGACATGAGTACACGACTTTCCGAATCAGTTCATTGACGCTGCTTGACTTTATCACTTGTAATCCCTTGTTTTTGTGGATGTTGTGTTGTGTACGCTCTATATTATCTTTTGTCTGTCGGTGTCCCTGATGATGAAACACCTGGTCCCTTTGTCTCACAGAAATAACCATGAGCTGCAGATTGTCTGACGTTGTCAAGGGCGGCTGTCTGTGGTGGCTCGTTTCTTCATTGTTTTGTACAGAAAATCCAGTTGTCTTAGGCATTATTATTATGCGTACACTTTGCATTTGAACTCTCACACAGACCGATGAATGATATAACTGGAGTAAGGATTTCCTCTCACAGTTGCTGTCTGTTACTCATCACTGTTCTTGCCACTTGCCATAGAAGTGATTACACATTACAAGATTCATCACCAAGAATGTCAAACGTTTAAAAATATCAAAGCATCAGCACATGGACTGAGAAAATTACATTAGACATATTTTCACGCTACATGAGATTACCCTGTAGGGCTGCGTGATGGTCCACAAAAATCTTTACCAAACGGGTAAAGCAGGGCTAAATCATATGGTGTGGACTTTGCATTAGTTCTTCATTGGTTGATCCAATGATTGACAGGTGTCGCAAGGTGGGCGGGCGAATGGCACGGTGGGGTAGTGGTTAGCGCTGTGGCCTAGCATCTCCAGGGATGAGGGTGCGATTCTTGCCTTGGGTCTGTGTGCATGGAGTTTGCATGTTCTCCTTGTGCTTGGTGGGTTTCTCTTCGGGTACTCCGGTTTCCTCACACAGTTCAAAGACAAACAGATTACTGTAGGTTAATTGGTGTGTGTGTGTGTGGCCTGCAAATGATTGGCAAACCTTGTGTGCAAAGGCTCCAGGGCCCCCCGCGATCCCGTATAGAAGATGAATGGATGTATTTGTGTATATAGATGTACACTCTAGGGTGTCATATCATTTATAAGGGTCTACATACTGTATATTCTGTGGACACACATACATATACATAAATGTATACATGCAATAAAATTCCATCTTATGCAACCTGATGAGATGCAACATAATAGCAGTACATAACTCGTACAGTGTATTCTGGTAGATGGGAGCGAGGAGGGTGTTGATGTGTGTTACTGGCTCTTCTAATCTGGATCAGTTGGCGAAGGAAACAGTAATATTCTCTAAAAGACTCTTCTAAGCAGCCTGCATGTTAGGCATGATCGAGCTGGACACAGAAATGAAAAACAGATTGAGTGGAGAAACTTTTGGCCTTTATAGTAATAGAAACCCACTTGGCCTCATTTATATTATGAATGTTTTCTTTTTTTCTTTCTTTTTTTTTTTAATGATGTAAAGTACTGTGCAAAAGTCTTGAGCCACCCTCATTTCTTCATAATAAATGAAATTAAATGTAATGAGGAAGAATAAAGCAAAGAAATGGGAACAAATGTTTTACTGCGACAGGCCGCAAAGTCCCTAAAGATACAATTTACAAATTGTCTGATTATGTATGTTACCAACTTCAGCTGCAACCTCATTTCCCCTCTTGTCACTTTCAACCACTTCAACATCACTAGTATACCAATCATTTATAATCATCCTAATGTGATACAGATCTGATTTTTAAAAAGTTTTTTAAGGGCTGTTTTTCACATCGAATCTGAGTCCCTTTCGTATGTGGTCCTAAAAACAGATCCTGTACACGGTCATGCACCTTGAATGAGAATGGGCAGAATTCAAATTCATGACTTTTTTTCACCTTGGCGCATGCGTGGGATGCTCGCTGACGTCAGTCAGAACCGGCAACGTGGGGATTTCATAGCTAGCAATGGCTGATGAATACAATAGCATACAATTTCCCTTTGGGATTAATAAAGTATTCCATCCATCCATCCATTCATCCTTCCAACCTTCCATCCATCCAAAAGTGAAGTATCTGGCTTTCTTTCCTCTTCTGGACCTTAAGAAAAAAGAAAAATCCCAAGCATGTTTTTGCTAAAATCGCATATTTGTGTGATATTTTAACCCAGATCAGAAAAGAGTCAGAAAAAAAAATCAGTTTATGAATCAGTAATTATGAATGTGAACCATCATGAAATCTGATCTGACCAAAAAACTAAATCAGAATTGCACTATAATGATGAAAATAAGACCAATCTCCCACTTTCACTTCTGTTTTATAATTCATACAGAGCCCACGAATGCAGCACTAAGCCGCCACAGTGTGTGCTTTTAAGCAGCATGTAGCTTTCTTCTATTCGAGTAGGCATGGCATTCTCAGCATCAATTGTCAAGTGTACCACATAGATCTGAAATAACCCCACATACTATTTCTTCCAAAAGCAGTAAATGCAGGTGAGCTAAGTACGGCTAACTGCGTTGCACATATCACGCATCTCTAAACATTAGACCACTATTTGCGAAAGGGGGTTCATCCTTTTCACACTGCCTTGTTTTCTCCGCTCCTAGATTAAAGGTGTTCCACGGTGTTCCTGTGCTTTGGACAAACGTATACCTTTTTGAATTTTTTCCAAAGTGTTCAAGCTTTTTCATTAGACCACATTGTACCCAATTTAGTTGAGGTTGTTATTGTGTAGGCTTGGACATTTGCATGAGAGAGGGTTTCTGTGTAGCCTCCCTACCTCGTAGGCCAGACATGTGAAGAATACCAGGGATTGTCACACGCATCAAGTGACCATTTCATGCCAGATTTTCCTGCAGCCCCTGTAAGATTACTGTAGCTCTCTTTGCAATTTTTGGCAGCTTTCTTCTTGTTCTGTTGTCAATTTAGGATTTAGGATATCCTGTGCTTGGTAATCTCACTGTGGTGCCTGATTTTTCTCCATTCGTTTGTTCTGGCGGTCATGGTGTTCCATGGTAGGACTGTTGTTTCTTTTGCACCGCGCTCCTGATATGGACTTCTCGACAGTGATACTTTGTAAGCTGTTTGTGGAGCATGGCTTCAGGAGGCAGGGGATTTGGTAAAATAAAACTTTTATACAACAGTTCCACACACACCATTTATTATAAACAGATTATGACCCAACCCCGCCCCCGCCCTTTTTTTGTTAACCAGTTATTTCACATATACCTCTGTGTCTGGCAGAGCTGGTGACAGACAGTTAGTGTAATTAACAGGGATGAAAGAATTTTTAAATTCTTAAGAAGGCAAAAGATGCGAATAATAAAATGGAGGTGGTGGGCCATCTTCTAAACCTCCAAGATTCTTTTCATATTTCCACTTATTCAGCTTTAGAATATCAGCTACATTAGCTACCGGGTTTTACAGTAGGATTAAATCCCAAATGGCGTTAATGGAAAGCTAGTGCACTTAGGTGTACAATTCCCTGAACCACTCACTAAGTAGTCCCCTTGATCAGGGGTTGGAGAGGGATTTGCAATACAGTCTTTTTTAGGAGCTAGTTAGCTTTGAAGCGTAAATAAAAACAACACAAGCGGTTGAGAATTAAGCAGATAAAGCGTTGTTTAAGATGACATAACGTTATCAGATGCATTTTCTTCCCGAACATTCCTCCGTAACTTTTGAACATCCGTGACACGGAGTGATGCATATAGTTAAAGGTCCCAGTTCTGTTACGGTTTATCATCACCTCTCTCCGAGTTCCTCTCTTCCAATCAGATTACTCAATTGGGTTGTATAATTACATTTAAACCAGTCTAAATGTCATCAGTTAACTCTGTCACGTTTTTAAAGTCTGTGCACACTCGAGTGTTCTGCTTTTTTTCTGTTTTAACTTTGCTTGTTCACTTTGCAAAAGCTTTTTTTCCCTCCCTATTTTTTAAAGTTGATCTTAGGTTTCATTTATTTATATTACAAAACCTAACATTTTAACACGGGTGTGTAGACTTTTTATATCTTCCATATGACACATGCACCAGAAATATGATAGGGTGCAGCTTACAAACCCCATGTTTTCCTCCAATAATGAAAAATGAAAAAAGAAAAAAAAAAAGTACAGGGTGCGGCTTTAAATGAAGAAATCATCCGATTTCAAAAAAGATGAGCGCATGAGTGGTTTTTCCTAGGCTGGTGAAATTACAACTTGGCATATGTCAAGTGTAAGCATGTGGTATAAAAGTTCCTGGATGCAATGAGATCATGAATTGGAAGGAGAAAATCAATCTTGTAACATGAACATTAAATATTAGCACATGGTTAAGGTTTGCGTGCGCCCATTCAAGTCTAATACCCTTTAATATTTAGAAAGTATTTCGCATGTCAGATCTCCACCCTGGCTGTTAACACTACAGCAGGAGGCCATGAGGGTGTGAACAGGAAAAAAAAAACCCGGCTGAAGGGAAGGAGAGAACGAGCAGTGGGCGGCGATTTCATACAGCAGGCATCCTATAAGGAGACTGGGTGATGAAAAGGGGTGTGGCCTGTTCGGAGTAACATCTGTTTGTGTGAAAGAGAGCGAGAGACACAGAGAGAGAGAGATAAGGAGGTTTGGTTGAGTTTGTGGGGGGCAGCAGTGTGTGAGAGAACCGGCTGACTGACTGAGGAGTGAAAACCATAGGTGTGAAAAATTTCCTGGATTTAGAAATGCCGGAGCTTCATGTCAGAGCAGATTGATGCGGAGACGATCATGTCGACTGTGGAGGGATGCCTTCGGCAGACGGCGTCAGAGCAGAGGTGTAAAGGGTAAGAGTGAACAGTGACAGGATTTTCTCCGCACTTACAGTAGCCGTCTGGAATGTGCGATGTCGCCAGCTTGGTCTTATCTTCATCGGGGGGGAGGTGGGTTCTGACGTCTGTTAAGTGCTGAATAACACGTGTGTATTCTCCCTCTTGCGCTCGCTCTCTCAAACGCCACAATCCCCCCGCCCCCCAACCCGTGTGTGTGACAGCTCAAGGTGTCTGCTGCTGCTTTATTACCGGGAGGGGTTTGAGGGACGGTTCTTTCAGTTGTCCGCACTGTCACAGCCACCGGTATTAAAAACCGGGATGATGCAGGATTGCTGTTAGTAATCCACCCTTCCTCCTCCTCCTCTCATATGCTCTGTGTATTAATTCCCCAGAGAGGTGTGTGTGTGTGTGTATCTGTGTGCGAGATGGGGGGGGGGAGGCTGTTGGCATCCATTAGATAAGAAGGTAAAAAAAAAAGGACCTTGAAAATGGATGACCTTGTTTTTCAGCTCATTCATGGTTATCATCCGTTTTTCTATCACGGTGTCACGTGCCATGTGGGTTCTTGATGATGATGATGATGATGATATAACAGTAGGATAACACAAAAGTGTATCACTCTACAGATTCCCTTTGCTCTTTTTCTCCCCGAGATAGCCGGACCATCATTGAATCATTCATTTTCAGCTGGTTTTGTGTCTAAACCTCAATTACATTCCCTTTTATAATCTGAACAGTTTACTGAATTATTAATAGCTCAATAAGCTTTGGTCTTTAATATCTCTGAAAGCGCCGATTTTCTTGCTTTTGGTTCATAGCAATCAAACTTAAAGTGATCACCGCTGGCGGTGTGTTGAATCAGGTCATGAACAGTCACTGACCTGTCACTCATGCGTCTGCTTCCATCTTCTAGCTCTTTTTTTTTTTTTCTCTCTTTCTTTTTTTTTCACGGGGTGTGGTCATTTTTATTACTTTTTTATTTGAATGACCAGCAGAAATACCTTACTGCTCTGTACAGATATTTAATCCCACAGATACACAATCACAACATTTGGCAATTAACTATGTGATATGATTTAAGTAGAAAAAAAAAGGTCGGCTCACAAGCCGGCATCGCAGGTGATGGTTGCTATGGCAACAGCAGCTGAAGGAGGGATGGCCGACTTCTCCGGCGTGGTCTCCTAACACGGTTTCCGTGTGTCCATCCTGACCATCTCTGGTTTTTTTTTTTGGTTTTTTTCCCCTGGTTGCTTTGATAATTATACATTTATATATTATACAATTATACAATTATATATTTTTTGTATAATTTTTTGTTAGAATATATTGTATTTGTTTTCTCAGATGCAGGATGTAAACATGGTGGTCAGTGAGTCCACTCGTTTCCTCTATCGTGCTCCTTCTTCTATCGTGCTGCACACTTCCAAAGGTCACAACCTACCCGTAATCCACCGGTTATAACTCTACTTCCTGCCTTAATGGCTGCACATATGCAGCCGTAGCATGGAGCTCACCCGCTCCTGCGGTTCTCTCATTAATTTTTTTCTTTATTTTTAGGATTTCCGTAATATATTCCACTGATTTTGTCATCATGCATGCGAAACACGAGGCACAAACTGCCATAAAACAGTGCCTTTGACACTTTATAGAGTAGATCTCGAAGAAAGTTCAGCGTTCTGATATGGGTTATAGTATCAGTAATTTAAATTGATCTAGTAATGTCAGGTAGAAGCTTTTTAATCTTATTTTTCTGGCTTGTCACACAAACTGTAAATGCATAATCTGAGCATTTTTCCTAAAAAAACATTGTTTAGAAAGCAGTTCTTTGCCTACTGTACTATTGCTAATAATAACAACCCACTGAACCCATTCTGACCTTGCTTCCCAACGGTGAAGTGTGTGTGTGTGTATGTGTGTGAGACGTGGTGGAGTGTTGTGAGGGGTGTTTGGGTGGGTCAGTGGCGGGTGGATATGTGTGGCTTGTGCAAACGTTAAGTTGGGGGATGGGTCTCATTGTCTGCTGAACACGTTTGACAAGCCATCTGTTTGGAAGAACAGCTCTCCTACCTCTTTATCTTTTTTTTTTTTTCCCCCCTTCTCAGAGTTCCCAAAGACATGACTGAGGGAGTATGGAATTTGAGCCTCTCTGTGGGTTCACCTCAGGGCTGGTTGTGTTTGGATCATGCCGCTGCTTTAGTTGCGGAGCGTTCGCTGGTCAGCTCGGTGGTTCGCGAGGTTATTATAACACAAACGGGACATCCAATGCCTAGCCCTCGAACTACCACCGCCTGGGTGATTAATGTAGGACCTTTCTTATAATAGGCCCGTTACTCAACACCTCTTTTGTAAAAACGCAGACCTTATCTCATTCTTTAGACGTGCCTGCAAAGCCCACACCGGGAGGAGCTACTAATCGCTCCCTAGCGGCTCTCCGTAGTCTGTTGATTCAAGAAAGTTATTTTAGGCCTGCCCAGTGTCAGAACTCTCTTATCAGTGTGCGAAATGTTTTAGGGGGTGTTTTTAAATTAGGGGTTGCACTACGTGTAGGAGACATTTAACGTGGTTTGTGAGTGAAGTAGGGCTGGAAATCTGAGTTCGGCGCTCCTGTAATCAAGGGATTTGGGCTTCCTTACACTCTCAGGGACATCTATAGCAAACTGGCTTTTTGTCCTTCATGCCTCAGAGACACTATTGAAAATGCAAGAAGAAACGAGCATGTACAGTACAAGGCTTGAGTCACCCCTCATTTCTTCATATTTTGCCTCCAGGAGTCAGATTTGTATTTTTTTTTAAACGTAGTCTTGAAAAGGCTTCCTGAAGGTCTTTTTTCTTTTTCCTTTTCCGTCCCTGTACCCTGACCTGTTTCAGAGGAAGTTTTTTTTTTTTTTTTTTTTTTTTGGCAGCCCATAAGCACCCAGGGTGACACTGGTGTCGCAAACCATTTAAAAGGTTAGGAAAGTACCTTATTCAAATTTATCCTTGACTTTAACTCATGAAGTCTCTAAGTGACAGCTAATAACATCCTGTACGGTCACGTGACAGTCTGCGAATTTATGTACCCATGACATCATTTCCAAATTGGGTATGGATAGCACCTGTGGCAGTAAGTTTCATTCTATTTAACAATTCTAATGATTTATATTTATCCTGTTTTGATTGAGCACATCAATATCGATAGAAAACAAATTAAGGAAATGTATCACCGTGACATTTGTCACATAGTAGGACATTTTGTCCAAGAAAATGGCATGTGACACCTTTCAAAATGTGTTCCATGTGGTCTCTTTGGTCTGTGTTATATCCCTCAATTTCCCCTAAAGGAGCGAAGGGTCTGGGTTCTTATGAGTTAAGCCACGCAGTCACCTCTGAATCATTTAAACATTAAAAACATCTTCAAGGCATGAACCTGTGAGAAACGGGTGCAGATGACCAGGATCAGTGTTTGGAACAGATGAGAGGGGAAATGAGGTTGCTGCTGAGATTGTTACATAAACAACACATTAAAATCTTTATCTTTAGGAACTTTGCAGCCTGTCGCAGTACGACATTAATTTAATCTACATCATTAAATTGAATTTAATATGAAGTAATAAGAGGCAGCTCAGGATTTTGTACAGTACTGTAGCCTATATCCAGGTTTAAATCCTAACGTTAACCCGCAGTGTATGCAATTTGCCTTAAGCTACATTCACACACGTATTAATTGACATGGTGTATCAATTTTAATTAATCAGGGAGGGGTTAAGGATGGATGAAAGCCAAAATCAAGTCACAGTATGATGGATGTGCATGTAGAAAAACGTTTGCTGCTGGAAAACAGGACTGATGACTTTCCTGACACACTTTTGAAGAGGCTGATTTAAAACATTAGCACAGTGAAGTGACAACAGTAGTTGCATCCTGGTAATTTTAAACAAGGTTTTGGGTTACATGTTCAAATGTTGCAGATTTATGAAATGAATAGGCTTAAGCTTTGAATTTGCACCCCTTCATATTCTTTTCCTGTTTTTCCTTCCACACTACACATGCCACATTTGTTCCATCAGTGAGGATTCACACAGTTACAGCAGTTTTATTGGGTGGTTGTGCAATGCCAAGCTTAAGAGGTCCATGATGAAACTCTGGAAAAAAAAATTATTGGTTGAATAATTTATTCTATAAAGAACGTGAAAGAGAGGCACAGAAGTTGCGAGGATACTGACATGGTTTTATAAAAAGGAAGAGATGAATACTGTAAGCCAATGTGGGCCGATTGGCATTAGTGCGTGGGCACTGCTGTGTGCTGGAGTCTCTCACTTGTCACATTCGATAAAGTCATATCACAGCCAGTGCAGTATCCGTGCAGACACACACGTCCCAAATGTGAGGCACGACTTTGTCGTGTCTGCTCTCTACTGTCTTTTGGCTTTTTCAAGTCATGGACAATTTGAGAAAAAGGATGCACAGCAATTCTGCATGCTTTTTGAGAAATTCTGAACGGCAATCTGGAACTATGAGAACTTGTACTTTGAACACAGGAAACATTCGGATATAAACTCTCAGTACACGTAAAGCACTGAAGTCTTTTATACAAACGAATGTAATGGGAGAGTGACAGTGGAAGCAATACAAAACCACTGGGAATATCAACAGTTTCCTTAGATCTGTTTAATTAAGTTGAAATGGACCAGGAAAATTGTACGAGTGGAAAAACTGAAAACTAGCTACATTTGCACGGACAGTATTTCTTCAGGTCTATTGAGATCATTCCGATTAACTTGCCGGTTTACATGGACACCGGTCCTGTAAGATGTGCTTTTACATGCTCTAGGCATTTAATTACCGTTTAAGTTGGTTTAACCTGTGCAAACTGGTCGTTCCTGCTGTAACGCTTTTAATCTGCCACAAATATGAAAAATGACATTGAATGTTCCATGACAGTTCATGGAGGAGCAGAAACAGGAGCAGAAACAAACTTTGGACTGATACTCTTAGGAAAGTGAAAGATTCTTAAAGGGAATCATTACTGGTGACGAGATATGGATTCATCACTACGAGTCTGAGAGTAAACTGCAGAATATGGAACGGAAACATCCTCAGTTGCAGCCCGAGAAAAAGTTCAAAAGTCAATCCTTATCTTGAAATGTGATGCTTTCAGTTTTCTGGGATTCTAAGGGACCAGTATTGGAACATTATCAGGAAAAGGTTCAACAGTCAACAGTGCTCGTTACAGCTGAAGCCTGAACTTTGGATTAAAAGCAGAGGACTGCTATCCAAGGGCGTCGTGATTTTGCATGACTGAAGGTTCGCACACTTCTTTTTTTAATTTATTTTATTTTATTTTTTTAAATAAATTTAGTCATGTCCAATTCTTTTTTCCCCGATTTTCTCCCCTCGGCCAATCAGCTCTCTCTGTGTCTCTGGCTGTGAGAGGTAAACAGCATCACCCGGGGTTCGAACCTGCGACTCCCGGATGATAGGGCGAGCGCTTTACCACTGCGCCACTCGGAGACCCCGCTGAGATCATTTATGGTCGTGTTTAGAGTTGAGTTAACTCCAATCTCTTCCTGGGGAAAAAAAAACCCAAAGAAAACCTGCTAACATTGAAATTCAGACTCAGTAACACAGGAAGGTCATTTCACTCCTGAATTCGGCCAATGACATCATACAAGACAAGTAGACGAAGCAATCCTTCCCAGATCCCAGATTTTTCCACAACACAGTTTAAAATTATGAAGAATTAAAGTTTCTTGAAGTGTCCGCCACGCCCTGATATACAGAGAGAGACGCACACACCACGTGCACAACACGCACAGATACAATACACAAAGCATTAAGTATTTGCCATGACATTGTCTGCTGATCTCTCTGTTTATTTGACAGACTTTATATACTGTATGTTTAGCCAAACACATGGTGTCATGTACATTTGTTACATCAAAGAACATGAACCATTTGAACATGTCCTGGTGAGCAAAGAGTGGAAGTTGTATAGCTCGTGGGGGGGACATGTTTAATAGGCGTATGACACAGGACAATGTGGTATGCAAGAGACAGAGGCATGAGAAAGTTCACAATGTCAGAATAACATGGGGCAATTTGAGCATTTAAAGCAACGTAGCATGCTAGCATTGTATCATTGTGTTATGCCGATTCATTGGATTACCGTGGAGACCACTGTCATGTCCATGACAGTATAGTTACAGATTTAAAAATTTTTTCAAAAATGCTATTTCTTATGATCTCAAGATAACATCATGCATCGTTAAGCTCCTGTACAGTACATGCTGTACCTCATGGATAAGTGCATCAAGTTTTTACTTGAATCAAACAGAGAGGGAGAGAGAAATGCACAGCTGGCACAGCTGGTATTAGAATTACTGCATTACAGCATTTCACCTGCAATGAAGCGACGTCTAAATGATCCTTCTTGTTGTCTGTCCACAGGCACCAGAGTTAATAAACAGACCTTCCCACAGAGCACCACAAGATATGAGATAACTGGTCTTCAGCCGAGTACTGATTACATCATAACGCTGTACACGCTGTACGAAGGACGGGAGGAGCCCACATCAGGTCAAAACAAACAAACAAACAAACAAACAAACAAAATAAATGGACCAATTTCATTACACTTTATGCTTTAAAGCTTTATGCCCTGGATGTGGTATTTTAAACCATTTAAAACCTTACATGCAAAAACAATAATGTTTTATGTCTTTATTTCTATAACACAGCATTGTTAAATTCCTAAAGTAAATGATTATCAGAAGTTTTAATAATGTTTAAATTAAATAAATTTTCCTCAAATATAAAAGCTTGCTTGATAGATAGAGGAAAAAGATCAAAGGAATGAGGTTTCCAACTATAAATTGGTAATTGTTTTGTCTGCAATCATTTTTAAGAAATAAAAAAATTGTAACCGCTCTCAGGTTGCCGTAGTATAAAAGGAATAAAGCACTACATGATGCGCTGTTAAATAAAAAATATTCAGCTTCAGTCAGGGAGGTAACAGTAACAGTCACTTTATTACGTCACACATACTGTAACAGCGTCACTGATTATTTTCCCATAACAGCACATGCTGAAGTGTTTTATTCCTTACACAATGCTATAGAATATATTGCAATATCTCCTCTATATCTTTAGTCTAATAAAATCAAATTCATCCCTGATAGCTAACCAGCTAATAAACTACTAGTTAACTGGCTCACAGATCAACAGGAGTGTAGGTCGTCACTTTTTGGTGATTTTTATGAGCTATTTTGATTTTTTTAAAATAAACTTCGAAAGTTAATTTAAATGAAAGTTACTTTTTAGTTATTTTATTTAACTTTGTTTTATTTATTTTTGATTATATTTATTATTAAATATACTGCTAATTTTGTATGATAAAAATGTTTTGTTTGTTTATGAATAAAATTTCAGATTTTTGTAATTATTAAAACGTAATTTTACCTAAAAATCATTACTAGTATATTTATAGGAAATTTTTCTCCAACATATAAACTGGTGCATGTGTGTAGGTGTTGTATTTTGCACTGACTAGTTGATTGTGTGTATACTGTGTGTAGCGTTGCCTTTGGTCGGTAGAGTTTCCAACCTGCGAGTGGCGGAGACGATAGGACGCACGGTACGGCTGGCCTGGAACGGGATCGCCGGGGCAACGAAGTACAACATCGTTGTCCTCAACAAACAGTGTAAGAAGACATTTTACTGAACAATAATGTACAGAATGTTGTGAATAAAAATCCTAACTTCATTAAGGTGCTTTATTTTTATTTCCTATGTACCATGAAATTATCGTTTATAATGTTGATTTTTGGAAACAAAATGATTGGGTTTTCATAAATTAATAAAATAAAGTTAGTAAAAAGGCACAAAGACTTTGTCATGAATATAAAAATGCTATAAATAAAGATGATGATTAATACACATTTAATTATATCTATTAATAAGAATAATGTTACAGTAGCTATTATAATATGTCTCTTTTCATACTCCTCACATGCGTGCGTGTGTGTGTGTGTGTGTGTGTGTGTGTGTGTGTTTGTGTGTTTGTTAATGTGATGCTGTATCTGTCTCTCCAGCTGGCTTGGAGATAAAACGTACTGCTTATGGAAATCAGACGACATTTGACCTCCGTGACCTTCTAGGAGGCGTGGCTTACTCTGTGAGTGTGACTGCCGTGGTGGGCTACAACGAGGGACCTGCAGCAACCATCATCATCACACCAGGTGTGTGTGTGTGTGTTTACTTGGGCAGTACAGCGGGTAAACAGGATAAAGCACCCTGCATAAATAAACATGTGGTCTTGAGATTTCCATCTTCTGCTTTTCTTTGAGGTTTAAAGCTAAAAAAGATGTCGTTGCCTCAGTAGTTGAAGTTCGGACAAAGCGCATCTAAGTGACAAAGAGTTTTTGTTTTACTTTTCTTTATATGTTCCTCACACTGTACATGTGTATACGGTTCCTCTGGTTTCCTCCCACACTGACATCTTAGCAAGTGAAATAAGTTAATAAGTTAATAATAAGTAAACGTAAAATAAGTTTACATCAAACCAAATATAAGATTATTAAGCTACAGTAATTTGTAGTCAGATGTTCCTAAAATGTCTCACAATAAATGTCTTGTTCTATTGGCAGATAATTTTGCTTAAAAAAGAAGAAATAAAAAAGAAATAAATTCATAAAAACTAGCAAAATTATCTGCCAGTAAAACAATTCCTCTTTTTGCTTCCGATTTCAGTGACATTTGACTATAAATGAGCTTAATAATCTTATATATAGTTTGTTGGAATCTTATTTTAAGTGTAGATAAATGTAAGACTATATACTGTAACTATATAAACTATATTAAAGATATTTTCACTTATATTAAAGGGACCTAATTAAAGTAGAATATTTTGCAGTGCACCTCCTAAAAACACGGCAGTAGGTGAATTGGTGACTTTTAATTGCCCCACGGAATAATGTGAATAAGAGTGTGAGTGTGTGTGTGTGTGTGTGTGTGTGTGTGTGTGGGTGGTGCCCTGTGACCTACCATCCAATTCAAGGTCTATCTTTTTACTTCTGTCCAATAATTTCTTGGAGATTTTTAGGAATATGACCAGTAAATATGACACACAGTCACACACACACACACACGCACGCATGCGCGCGCACGCACGCACGCGCACACACACACACACACACACACTGGCATGGGGATTCAGATAGCTTCTTAATTGTAACTTAATTATAACTCTTAATTGTCTATTTTATGTGCAGTTGATTGGTTTTCTGTTGTTCTTTGTTTTACTTCCATTTTTGTTTTTGCATTTTATTTCTGTCATGACTTAAGTTTGTAATTTTGTCACCTATTCAAGAATTCATCTTTTAAATGAACTTTTACCTAGTCTTTAAAATTAATTAAAAGTCTTCTGATAGTATCCCAATTCCATAAACTGTGTACCTATTTACCTTCACGATGAAGAATTTTACAATATTGTTGAAATGAAGTCTTAGGGTCTTATGGTTTAACGCTAGTTCCAATATAACAAGTCATGACGTTTGGATTTGTTGTTGTTGTTGTTGTGGGTGGTGGTGGTTAGAAACATTTCACTCTTCATTCCAGTAGCTGAACTTGAGTTGAGTCAGAGATAGGTTGCTTATTATGTATTAATGCGTATAGAGATTATTTTCTGTGGCTGTTCATGTATCGACACACTGAGTCCAAAATCTTTTCTTTTTGTGAAATTATTTTTTTATTTGCCTACAGTATGTTTTAGAGGCAGGAACATAGGGTGACATATAAGAGTGGAGACAGAAGCACTCAGGTGGACTACATCTTGTGTCGACGTTGTAATCTGAAAGAGATCAGTGACTGCAAAGTGTTGGTAG
>JAOVVA010000035.1:1509681-1540456 GCA_028565275.1 Leiocassis micropogon
GGTAATACGGCTATTTGTATTACCTTCTTCTTGTCAGGCCAATCCAGTCTGGCCATTCTCCTCTGACCTCTCTCATCACTCTCGACAACTGTGATGAGTGAAAAAGCATCTCATATCTTAACATCACACTACAAACCTACACACACCCAAGAGTGCTAATCTTTGGGCGTTTTCACATTAGGGTCTTTTGGATTTAAAAAAAAAAAAAAAACGTTTGCCCCCAAAGTCCGGTTCTTTTTGATCAGTGAGAACACAATCGTTCCAGGCCAGGGAACCTCTTTAAGTGGATTCGGTACAGCATACTTGGGCACAAATTGACTCAGACATGAAGGGCCAGTCATACCTGAGCACGGAAAAATCTCATCCTCTGAGTTACACAACCATAGCTAATAAAGTATGAAGGCCCACATTTTTTTTTTTCCAGAAATATCAATAATATTAATCATAGTACGAAAGTTAACATCCTTGCACTCTTCTTCTCTCGTGTTTAATGGTGGATCACGAGCTGCCACCTGCTGTTTCGGAGAGGATGCATTTGTACTCGTGAACGGGGAACAAAAACAATGTGAATGCTGGGCAGCAGGGAGTGCGGACTTGGGGGAAGAGGGAGAGAAATCATTCCTAGGAACTGTACAAATCAATCGTATCTAATGTGAATACGCCCTAAGACTGCAGTGCAAGCTCACCAAAGCCTGAAGGTTAAAAACTACCTGGTCTATTTTATTTATTTATTTATTTATTTATTTATTTATTTTTAATCCGGGTTATCTCTGAAGATTAAAGAAACCTTGAAACAAACAACAAAAATAAACAGGAGTTTATGAATCAAACCAGTCCATCTAGAACCAACAACCATGCCTTTGTCAGATCACATTTTTTCCTATTCTTATATCTGATGTGAAACTAAATTATAACACTTGACCCGTATTTGCTTGATTTCATGGCCTGTGCTTCTCCTACATGACTGGCTGAGTCCATCTAGAACTGTATTAAAGAGCATAGGTATACACATTGCAGTTGAAAGATCAGTGAGTAACCGATGAATCTTTTATTATTGTTGAATTGTATACTATACAGTGTGTTGAGTCTGACAATAATGCAGTCTTTAGCAATGATTACGCTTCTCACGGTGACCTCTATGGAATAGAATGAGAACACTAGGATGGTGAGACTGGGCGTAGTCAAACTGTACAGCAAATAGAGATAATGCTTGGCTTTTTTTTTTTGGCAATAAAGGTGTTGTTGGAGGCCCAACTTGGCCCCCCTGATCTAATCTCTAATGAACTTGAGATACCATGCCATTTTAAACTGTGTCCTGGATTTGTTCAAGAAAGGTTTATGGGGGCGTTTACTTATTTCAGGGCGCATGTACGGTATGTAACCATAGTGTTTGAAGCATGGGCAGAGATGGTATGCAATAAAAACCATTCTATAATACTCAAAAGTCAAATAACATTTTCCTTTATCTACGCTGATGCAAGCTTCGATTCCATCATTGCACTGATAATATTCTTGTTTGCACATAAAAGAGGACACTACCGTGTTGTGTTCACAATTTAGGAGCTCTGTTAGTGAGGATAGCATGGAAAAACCCTACAGATCAATGTTATGACCCTATGGATCAATGCCGGCTGTGTAATTGGAGATTGTGTGTACGCCGAGGATAGAACTCTGCTGAATGCTGAGTGTGCAACCCATTTCCGATGAAGCGATTCACAGGAAGAAAAATGATGGGGCAGGAAAAGAGATGAAGCCTCTCTTCCTTTCTCCTCTATCCCTGCTGGTCAAAAGAGAGTTTACGGTCACCAGGAGCCAGCAGACAGGAAACCACTCTGTAGCTGCTGATAAAATTATTAAAGCAAATGACAGTATGGCAAGGCATGCAACAATTCCCCATAGGGATTTCAGTGTGATAATAGTCAATTTAAAGAGACATCACATGGAATTTTCATCTGATTTGGACCGCATTCTGGAAAGTAAAAGCAGAAAACTGGACCAAAACATTTCTAACACAATAGAACATAAAAAGTAGTGTTCTTTAGTGGAGTACGCTGCCTGGCCAAAATTTTTTGACATTTTGGATTTAAATAAGGGAATATTTTAGACGCTTTAATTTAATAATTACTGCAGTGATTAATATGCTTCAGCTGAAAACAATTTTTTTTTACTCTATCTGATGCAGCTCCTCAAAGAGCCATATAGGAAGATGTATTCTGTAATCATGGAAAAGATGTTGTAATGCAAAGAAATCATCTAAGGAGGTTGCTGAAACGACTGAACTTGGGTTAAGAACAGTCCAGTGCATTATTACAACCTGGAATGATAATGCTGAACACTGAGCAGGAAATGAGGTCGGACCAAACCATTTAAATAAATAAATAAATAAATAAATAAATCACAAATGATTGTGATTGGGGATCACTTTTTTTTGCCTCAGAATGAGAGAGTTGGATCGACACTAAACCACTTTGTGGCAGCCATAAGAAAGTCAGAAAAACAGGCTACAACTTGGTATAGAGCGTAAACATTGGACTTTGGAGTAATGGACAACGTTCATGTGGTCTGATGAGTCCATGTTGACCCTATTCCAGAGCGATGAGTGCGTCAAGGGTAAGATGGGAAGCGATGCCCACATCATGCGTGGTGGCCACTCTACAAGCCTCTGGAGGCAGTGTTATGATCTGTGGTTGCTCAGGTCTAGGTTCAGCAATGTTATGTGATCAGCTGATGACCTGAATGTACTGAATGACCAGGTTATCACATCTATGGACTTTTTTTTCTTCTCTGATGCCACGGGCATATTCCAAGACTCAACTTGTGCAACGTGGTTCTGGGAACATGAGGAATCATTTCCACACATGAACTGGCTACCACAAAGTTGAGACCTAACCCGACTAAAAACATTTGGAATGTGTCGGGATGGTTATTGCAGCAAACTCTTAAAGTCATAATACAAGATCTTTGCCATGGATTAAGGCAGCTCTGGATGAAAATTAAAGTTGTGCTATTGCATAAGGTTGTTGAAACAATGTCTGGGTGAATGTGCATCCTAAACTAAGCTAAATTTCAACAAAAGTTTAGTATGTACAACCATTTTTTTTGGGTGGCAATGTATGTTTGTGTACAAAATATTCTGATAACTGCATAAGAATCAAAACATTCCTCCAATGTGATGTGAGCATATGTTAGTCACAGACCTCATTTCAATTCATCTGAAAACAAGAGCATCTGATGTATTCAGTACATACAAAGGAACCAGGATTTAGCTTACGTGAGTACTAAAATAATCTGTATTTGCTGAAACTCGATAATGATGCTGTTATTTGGGTGCATGGTGACACACTTAGTGTTTTGACCCTTTCTATTCTGCTCCACTTTAGAATCACTTTGCTGATGCCTCTCTGTTCCAGAAAAGGACCGACCTGGTTTAGAACTGGTTTCTTCTTCCCAAAAATGGAAGACCTGGTTTGGTGGTGTGACATGTCTGAGCAGCTTCGAATTGCGAATGATCGAATGATAAAACCCAGATGAACTGTTTAAAGAAAGGTCATGTCTAGGTTAACTGGATAGGCTTGATAAGCAATACTTATCATAAAATACTCTTTTTTTTCCTCAAAGCAGCAACACACTGTTAAAAGATGCAGATAAAAGAATCCTAACAAGTGCTGATTTTAATTTAACAACTGCATGGATTTGGGACGTTATCATCTCCGAATATGTCGCATAGTAAAGGGTGTTTGTTGCTGCTTCATTTGGGCTCGGGGTGTGGTAAGCATGAGAAAGGCATGTTGTTGCGATTTTAGGAGTGTGGCATGGTATGTGAGGGGGGTGTTTATCCCTAGGCATCTGGAGGGAGTGACTGGGAGGTGCTACAACACATGTACGTCCATGGTTTTTTACGCCAATAGTCATTAGGATATGAGTGAAACTAATGTGTGTCTATCCGTGTGTTGCTTTCAGATGATTGCAGGGTTCCAGGGCTTCTATGCTTGCGAACACATGGTCTTTCCCGCAGTCAGACCCATTATCAAGGGCCAACCACAACAGCGTTTGTTGTGGCGTGCTATTTCCATGAATGGATGAAGGAAAATTTCTAGTGAAAAGGTTTACTGGGGGCCTTTGTTGTCAAAAGCATTACAGTGTATTGTGTGCGTGTGTTCGTTTACTTACACAGCAATGCGTGTGAGGTTGTTATAACTGTTGTGCACATCTTTTAGCAATTATTGGTCTGTACTTCAAGTGTGTGTGGGTATAGACACGCTGTACTGAAGTGCAGGTGTTTAAAAAGCACCCGTTTTCAATTCAGTTACTTTTGGTTAAACTTGAAAAGTTTTACAAATATAAATTCTTGTGAGAATATGACAGACGTACAGTACTCGAGACACCCCCATTTCTTCAAATTTTTTCCCAAAGATTTACATTTCTTTTGTAAATATATTAGGGCTGTCAATATTAATGCGCTAAAGCATGTAATTAATCTAGAAACTTTAATGAATTACTATTTTTTTAAACGCAAAATTAATTATATGACCAGTATAATGACCAATATAAGTTTGACCCTAATGGCTTCCCATAAGCGCAGCATGGTAACCCGGCTGTGTGCGACAATGGCACGTTTAGTGCAGATAATAAGATTACTGAGGAAACATCACCAGGTGTGCTGAACTGAGCGTCTAGATGAAAGATGGGACAAAACCAAAGTTGTGTGCTCGAGCTTCCTTCAAGAGGAATTATTTTTACAAGAATAAACTTAAATGTATCGTGGGAGTGGTGGCTCGGGCAGCTAAGGCTCTAGGTTTCGGATCTGATGATCCGGGTTCATGTTGCCATATCTCATATTATCGAGTTAACATTTGTGAAATGTTACTGTTGTGTGGTTGGAACAGACGAGGGGGGAAATGAGGTTGCTGCTGAGTTTATTGCATAACTAACCAGTGTTTAAAATTGAAATCTTTTGGCACTTTGCAGCTTCTTGCAGGAAACCATTTGTTCCAATTTATTTAATTTGTTTCACATCATTTAATTTATAACCTAATATGAAGAAATTAGGGTTGGCTTAAGACATTCGAACAGGAGAAGGTTTTTACTCAGGATAGCTCTTTACAGTTTACTGCATTAATACTTCCCTCTATACAAACTAATTCAACATCCCCTCAGCAGGATGCTACCACCACCGTGTTTATCTGTAGGGAGGAGTTTAATGAGGTAATGCACAGTGGCTGATTTCCTGATTCCAAATAGTCTAATCTTTGGTCATCAGTCCAGAGGATTTTGTTTCTAATGATCTGAGAGACCTTCAGGTGCTTTTTGACAAACTCCCAGCAGGCTGTCATGTGCCCTGTAGTGAGTAATGGCTTCTGTCTTGCCACTGTATAATATAGAGCTGATTGTTGGAGTGCTGCAGTGATTGCTGCAGTACTGTATTTACAGCATTCTTACACATGCAGTTCCTAAAAGGAGTGTAGCTAAAATGCATACATAAAATTATCATCTGAAACAAGGGTCCCGTTCTGTCGTGTTCCTTGCACATTCTCTGCCAAGTGCGGTGTCCTGATTTTCATGCATTACTAAGCGCACATTTATACAGAGTGCTTCTCATTACAGCCAGAGCGATAGTGTAAATATTGCTGATTATATTATACAAAGGCCATTCGAGTTATACCATGTTTTCAGATTGTGCAGAATACCTTTATTTATGAGAAATTTCCTCACAAGTCCTAGTTTGACTTAAAGACCCCCCCTTGCATATCAGTTGTGCAGCAAAAATTGAATTGGGGTGAAAAAAAAAATCCTTAACTGTACATTTTCTTCCTTTCCCTTTATTATCTTCATTGGCTCATCTCCCATTTTGTTTTGGAGAAATAATAATTATTTTTTGTACATATTTTTCAGCAGTAACCTGAATATTCTGATGTTAAATTAGATAAAGATAAATTAGAGAAGCTTTACACAGAAGTAAGGTCTATATGATGGGTTAAGGGGGTAGTAAAATATCATGTAGAGATATTATTAATAATCATTATTTCAGTCTAGTGAGTCTAGTGGTGGTGTTATTAGTCTTTCGGCTGCGCTCGTCGAGGGGTCGGCACAGCAGACCATCTGATCTGCACATAGGTTCTATGCCCTTCCTGATGCAACCCTCCCATTTTATCTGGGCTTGGGAACGGCGCTGCGTCAAGTGTCCGGAGTTTATTCTTTCGCATGGCAGGTTCGAAGCCTACCACTGAGCCACCGATGCCCATAGTCATATGAGTCTGGTGTGTACTAATTCAAAACCCTAGTTCATTAACCACTTACGTATACATAAATAAATTCTGGGGACATTCTACTTAAATCTTGTGAGTTTTGTTTGTAAGTTAGAAAGAATGACACTTATGTGACACTTTTTCTTATTCCAGGATGAGCTGGACCTCACAGAGAAGCACAGAGAGGCCATGTTTGCATTGCCTGCAGAAAAGAAATGGCAAATCTACTGCAGCAAGAAGAAGGTGAGAACAGCCCGGTGTTTGTCAGATGTGTGTCTGCATGTAAGATAAATGAAAATAATCCAAGTGATGGAATTGAACAGTTTTATAAACATTCATGTTTTTGATTGATCTTTACTACACTGGTCCACTTTCTAAAATGATAAGAAGTTCGTGTTTATGTTCGCCTCAGATGAGTGGTGATAAATTATTGAAGGCTTCCATGCTAATAGAGCTCCATCTAAATGATGATGTGTGTTTTTATGGCCTTCCTTTGTATACATTAAGCCTGTTTTCTGAAAAGAGAAAGCACAAAAAGGTCCATAAGAGCTCCTCTTATCTCCATTTTAAATGCTAATGTATTATCCTGTGACCGTGAAAGAGAGCATGTTTTGCAGAGCATCGCTTTTCTGTAAAGTGCTCTTTTGAGATTGCTCAAACGTTGAATTTTGGTCAGTCATTGCTACATTTCACACATAGATAACGTATGTGAGCGCAGCCCCTCTTTCACATTGCGTTAGTCTGGATGGTCACTTTGTATCGTAAAAACCTCACAGTGGATCTTCTTGTCTTTAAGCCAACGAAGCATCCGCAAAAAGACGTGCCTCTTTCTTATCACGTCCTTTGACGTGTATTGCAATGATGGCACTACATTTTTAGGCCTTACTAGGCATTGGTTTTGGGTTACACTGGGAGATTGATTTTCCTAATTGAACTTGATGTAGGCACAAGGTGCAGTTGAGGTGTGCAAGCTCATAAACCTCTGACAGATTAGGATCCATCTTTAATTTGTTGAACTAAATAAACAATGTCTGGAGAAAATCAATCTATGCTCAAGATTAGAATATGAGAATATAACAGTGGAGAGAAGTGTGAGTGGGAAAACCATGTGTGAACAAAAGAAGGACATGCTCGTTCTTTGTCTGCTTTTGATTAGTTAGTCTTGTTCCCACCAGGGAGGTGAATAATTATCTGCACCGGGGTGCCTACATCAGGTTTTAAAAAACCTGATGTGGCAAATAAAAAAAAAAAGTTTTTAAATTTTTTTGTAGGTTCACAATTGCAAATTTGTTGTTCATGCAAAGTGTAGCTGTTTACTAAATCCTCCTTGACGTATTTTGGAGTGTTACATTTACTTATCCGAGCTGCACATGCTGTGTCCCAATTACAGACCTAATTCCTTATTGCCCTGGGTCTCTGGATTTAAAAAATGGCCATTATATATAGTACAAAAATAAAGGGAGCAAGATTATTTATAGTTTCCCTCATACAGAGAACTGTCTATAATTTCTGTCCTCCCGTTGTATTTGGAGTCCATTTCAAAGCACAAATCACGCAGTTGTGCTTTTCATGTAAATGCAAATGCTTTGCTAGATCAGCAAAATCCCTTAAAACAAAGCTCGGTTTATAAGGATAAATGGATTTTCAGAGTATGAGTGGACAGTTTTTGGGCGACAGGTCAATACTGCTGACTCTGCAGAGTGGCCAGCCCAAAAGAGCAAAAGCTTGGCATGGCCTCCGGTCTGGGAGAGTTGTGTGTGTGTGTGTGTGTGTGCATGAGAAGGCATACAGGAAATGTTTCCCAGTCCAAGACAAACAGGAAGATCTCTCTGCAGGTGCAGCCTTTGTTTCTCAAAGAGGGTGCAGATCCATGCCTGTGCTGCCAGTCTGGGAATACGACTAAGGAAAAAAAAAGAAGAAAAAAAAACAACAACCCTGCTTCGTACTTATTTCCTCCTTCTGTTGCCCTCCACCCGTTTCCCACATCATTAAGCTGCTGCTTGGTTCATTCAGAAGCAGGAGTGTTTGAAGAGGCTTGGGGCCGTTCTCCCAATAGATCCACAGAGCTAATGACAGCTGGTTTTGCCAGCTCTGGTCTTGGAGCATGATGAATAGATTGAGTGTTTGCATTGGCCCCAGACCTGAATTCAGCACAGTGGAGGAAGTCATGACCGACTTGACCTTCTTTTCCTTTTTCTTCCTATTAAGTGATTCAATAGTGCCGGCTTTGCTTTAGAGCTTTATAACACTCTTAGACTAAAATTGAATGGTATGACTGCAGAGGTGAGGAAGTGACTCTTGCTGCAATTTGAGCGGAACATGAGTCACTTAATTGTTTTATTTGTACAATGACAAAAAAAAGTTGTGTTTATCCCAATGCTTCTTGGTTGTGAACTTGGTGGGTTGTCTATGGTTTTAATATTAAACTGTTGCTTGTATACAATTATATGCACTTTTCACATAAAAAAAAAAAAAAGTTAAAATAGATATCTAAAGTTTGCTAAACACAATCTGGTTCTCTGCACGAACATGGGTCTATTGTAAGTAAATGCCTTCCTGGCCTTGAAGGCCCTAAAGTTCTGCCTTCTTTAATTTCTCTTTGAAGGACAAAGGCTATTTTAAAATTTGTCCACAGCCCTTTCCGCTGACGTCCCTCCTTGTCCTGTCACTGATTACTCAGCCTACTGGTTACAGTCCAGTCAGGTGTGTGCACTGCTCCTGGATCTAGGCCATGGCTGAATGCATCAGCTGTCCTTGCCCTGTCCAGGAAGGATTTCAAAAGTTTTTGAGCCTGATCTTGCTTGCCTTATTTGGGTCCTTTTTCAGGGGTGATGAGTAGCTACGATCAAAGCTTTCACATCAAATCATTTCCAAATTAAATTATATATGTGGTGACGAATCTTTTTAAGCTCCCAAAGTGTGCTGAACTGATGAGATCATAAAGCTTGGGGGGAAAAAAAAGTTGAAGTTTAGCCTTTACTATTTTTAAATCGAATGGTTAGGTTACATGCTCGTATCCTGTGTCACGTCTCCTCTTCTTGCTTGGTCCGTAATGTTGGTTATGACCGAAGAAATGGTCTCTAGCATCATATTTATTTTCCCCCAAAGACACGAGCTGGAAGCCAGGACCTGCGTGCACTTGTTTAGCCCAAGTTTCTTGGCCAGCTGGCCAACGCATACAGTGCCTCGACACACACATCCTCATGATGTGATGGAATGAACAGTCCATATTTTCTCCTGAAGGATTACTCATTGAATGTTTGAAATACACTTCATCAAACATACAGCTGTATTGTTATTAGCCAAGATCTCTAAACATGCTGTGGTCATTGTGGACGTTTGCTGTAGTCAGCTTATTTTTCCAGAAACACTGGTATGTTCCCCATCATATTAAATGTTTGCTTTTGAGCCTTCCATGATTAGTCCGTTATTTACTTGAACTACATTCAAGTGCACTCCTCCTTTGAAATAGGGTTAAATGGTTAATACTTCAGATTAATCGAAAGCATGCAATTATGTTGATTTATAGCTATTGGCACAAGCTTTTGGCTAAGCTATCTTGTCTTTCGAATTGTTTCCCCTCTTGTTTTGTCTGAATATCCATCACTCTGGAAAGAATTAGCCAAATATTTTGATCCTTGCTTGAGATTCTTGACCTCTAGTAGCCAATACACAAATGCTAGAGTGGAAATTGAAGATCCCCCACATTCAGTTCCAATGCAGGGTGTGCATCAAGGCAGGTGCAGAGGGATGTCTGGCCTTGGCATGTATCCCAGCATGCCTCATGTCTCCCCCAGACATGCTCACCAGCTGGCTGGCACTGTTCCCCAGAGACCTAGTAGAACTGGGGTGTGAAGTAGCCCACCGTGTGCTGTCTGAAGATTCTTCAGCACCATGCCAGGATTCTGCACTTCAGCCTGCTCAGTAAGCATGATGTTAATTAAGAGCCAGCTGAACTCTATGGAGGAGAGGAGTTGGTGCTCGACCGCCCTTCCCTCTGCTCAAGATAGTGATAGGTCTTTAATCTTCTTGCTTTTGGATGGGGACGTGTTTTTCATACTTCACCACTCCCAGGAGAGTTTGTTTCTTTTCTCTGAAAAATGTTCTACACTGGCTTTGTGTTTGGTTTGCCTCAAGTTTCTGTCATAAAGTGTCTTGTTATTGCAGTATTGCAATCACACTTTATTATGGTTTGTTAGCATTTTGACCCATCTTGGATGTTGTACTGTTTTTCTCAGCTGGTGATTCGTTGAATCAAATTAATACATACTAACAGTTAATTTGCTTTAATGTAATTCAATGTTTATTACAAAGTAAAGTTTTAGGAGAACTTTTCTAAAAAAATTATTATTATTTTTTTTTACATATCCCAGTTAGGATGCTAGGATCAAAGCGCAGGGCCAGCCAGGATACAGCGATCCAGGAGCAGATAGGGTTATGGGTCTCGACCCTAGCAACTTGGCGGTGTTGGGGCTCGAACCCCTGGCCTTCCGTTCAGTAACCCAGTTCGACAATTTGTTTGCAAGCCCAAACATTGTGATGTGTATCATGCATCATGGAACTGTCTATGAGTAATACTGATGATAGTAAAATAAACGTTTAACGCATACCAATGTGCACATGTTCTGTATCTGTTTTTTCCCAGGAACAAGAAGAGAATAAAGGTGCTACTAGCTGGCCAGAGTACTACATTGACCAGCTCAATTCAATGGCAGCTGTAAGTATCTCACAGCAAAATCTAAACTTTTTTTTTTATTTGCATTTGCAGCTGTTTTTTTCCCTGCACGTTTTACTAAGACCTCACAAAATCCATTTGCACTCAAGAGTTCAGTCCATTAAGTGTGAAATTGTTGTCAGGCCCTGCTGTGGTCTCGGGAGCTGATATCTTTTCCGTCTGAAAAATGGTGGTCTGGGTTCTCTTCAAGAGAAATCTGTAATGGAATACATCATGTGGGAAGTGATCTACTCCCGAGGTTGCATTTGTCATCTTACTTCTCATTTAAACCTCATGTCGAAGTCATGCAGATAGAGTCCCGCTTGATGCAACAAAGTAATAATAAATCATTGAGTGAAACTCTTAAATGCACTAAATGCTTAATACTGTAGGCCTTTATGTAAACCATTGATCAGTATTCAGTGAAGGTGAAGAATCTCGAACTAAATGAACAATCGGTTACTAAAAGAATCAATAGGTTGTGCCCATTATTGGGAAGTTTCTCATTGTAGAAGAAAGGAATTTCTGTGCATCATAAAATGATGACACCCTGCCCTGAACCCTGTAGAAATGAATCTCTGATAGAGATTTGAAGGCCAGCTGTGAACTGGTTACACTCCTTTATGGCTTAATTGTGTGACTATAAATTTGTCTGCCCCATTATAGTAATTTCATTTAATAATTTTTTCATTTTATTATTCGTCTTTGCCAAATTTGAAGATCTCTTACTGTTTAAAAATAAACTTACTCAAAAATTCTCTGATAGCAGATTAGAAATATGGATTTGAGGCGAAGGGAAAAAACAAGTCCAAAAAAAAGTTAAGATAATCTTGTTACACGCCAATCATCATGCATGCAGTGGCCTATAAACCCAGAGGCTTTGTTTTATGTTCCAACATCATCGTGATGTGTGGCTTGGCAATTCAGGCAGGCTTTTGGAAGAGACCCCAAGATGGTAAATTGGTATGAAAATGATGCAGAGCGAAATCTCAAACAGTCCAGTCTTTATCATAGACATCCACAGAACCTGCTGCACTTGCACGATAATGATAAGCCTCAATATATATCTGTGTTCAGGGAGTCATTTTCTAATTTTCTAATGCAGCCAAAATGAATAGCTTTTCCATCATGCACTTACTGTACGTTCACCATCATTGCTGTTGTCGTGTTTCTGCTGCTCGGAATACGGTTAATAATGTATATTGTTGCAGACTCCACTTTTTATATTATGTTTCACTTATTTGTTTTAAGACAAGTAATGAGATTGAATCATTTCTGACTGTAAGGACATTTTTTCCAATAAAAGGAAATTTTCATTTTATTTCGCAGAGGAAGACGCTTCTGGCTCTGGAGAAGGAGGAAGAAGAGGAACGCAACAAGACCATAGAAAGCCTAAAAACCGCACTGCGGACACAACCTATGAGGTCTGCATGTGTTATTTTAGTAGACATAATAAGCACAGATCATTTTACATAAAGGACATTTGACGAATGAAATAAGTGACTTGGTTTATGAGAGTTATTCAGCTTCCCTGATGATAAACCAAGCTTATCATACATTATGCTGGAAAAGGAAGTGATCTCTTTTGGTCATAAGTAATATGAGCGTACCGTCACAAATTTGGAATTGAAATATTTTTAACATAATATAAAATGGCATTCATTTTTTAAAATTATTTCTTTTTTTTCTATTGGGTAAAACATGCAGCATAACCTTGATTTTAGTCTACCTGTCTGGATCGATAATAAAAAGCCCTATGAGAAATACATGCATTTAATAGCTGACCTTTTGACCTCTGGGTTAGGTCATCATTTATTCCTGCTCAGCATGGATTCTTATATTCTGCTTGACTCCGTAAATATGAAACGTTAATCTAGTTAAAATTCTTTTTTTTATATATTGCCAGGTTTGTTACTCGTTTTATAGACCTGGATGGTCTTACCTGCATCCTGAACTTCCTGAAGAGCATGGACTACGAGACCACGGAGTCCCAGATTCACACGTCCCTCATCGGCTGCATCAAAGCGCTGATGAACAACTCGCAGGGCCGAGCTCATGTGCTTTCACACCCCGAGAGCATTAACATCATTGCTCAGAGCCTGGCCACTGAAAACATCAAGACCAAGGTAGCCGTGCTGGAGATCATGGGAGCTGTGTGTCTGGTGCCTGGAGGTCATAAGAAGGTTCTAGAGGCTATGCTGTACTACCAGAAGTTTGCTTGTGAACGGACACGGTTTCAGGTGGGCCATATCAGAATTATGGAGCTTCTTGTTTTACAGTCTGTTTGTACTGGTAGCAGGATGCATTTAATTACACATCATTGAACTTCTTTATTATTCTCTATGTAGATGCTTCTAAATGATCTGGACAGAAGTACAGGGCGGTACAGGGATGAGGTTAGCTTGAAAACAGCCATCATGTCCTTCATTAATGCTGTTCTGAGCCAGGGAGCTGGAGAGGTGAGACAATTGTCTTATACACCTTCAGTTACACATCTGTAAGTTTTTATTTGTCGATGTCTCTATTATACATTGTACAGATTAGTGCTGGTTGATACAACAATATAATATTGAGGTCATGTGACTATATATTTTTCAGACATTTCCTATATGTCATGTCACATATTGTGTTTGTCTTCTTGTAATATATTTGTCATGTCTTGCGTAATGTTAAGAATGTATCTTTAATGTACAATCTGCTTATAACAATCTGCTATTCCTCGACACGTATTTAACCCCTAGACCAGTCTTGAGTTCAGGGTACATTTGAGATACGAGTTCCTCATGTTGGGGATTCAGCCGGTCATCGATAAACTCAGGTCACATGAAAACTCAACATTAGACCGGTAAGGTTCACGTGTAAAATACATTTTTTTAAATGATAATTTCTTAGTACAGTGCATCTGGATTGACATCACAACCTTGTGTGCTGCATTTTACTTCCTTTAGGCATTTGGATTACTTTGAAATGCTAAGAAATGAAGATGAACTGACTTTATCCAGACGCTTTGAGAGTGTAAGTGGACCAAGTTATCATTCTTTGTTAATATGATATTATTTAATAATATCTAAAACTAATTCCATTAATAATGGTCGGCAGATGTGTAACGAGTTTTCCTTTTGTCCCCTTTTAGATACACGTAGACACTAAAAGTGCAGGCCAGGTGTTTGACCTCATACGCAAGAAGATGACTCACACAGATGCATACCCGCACTTTATGTCCATACTGCACCACTGCTTGCTCATGCCATGTGAGCATTTCTTCCTTACCTTCTTTCTCTATTTCCCATCTTCCATTCCTTCCATTTCTTTTCATATTCGTTTTACGTCTTTACCTTTTCTTTTTGCCTTACCTTCTTTACCTTCTCCTTTTCTTCTTGTCTCCTTGGTTCTTTATCTTCTCCTATTTTGAGTTATCATGTCTTTAACGAGGGTAATACGATTATACGTTCTTACAGATAAGAGGAGCGGAAACACAGTGCAGTACTGGCTGCTTCTCGACCGCATTGTCCAACAGATGGTCCTTCAGAATGACAAAGGTCATGACCCTGATGTCACACCTTTAGAAAACTTTAACGTCAAGAATGTGGTTAGAATGTGAGTGAGCCTTATTCGTTTATTTATTTTACTCTTTTCATTTTACTCTTTTTAATTGTGTTGTCTTGCATGTATACACTTATGTATATATGTCATCCAGCGATCTGAGCTTTACCATTTTTCAGGCTTGTCAATGAAAATGAGGTCAAACAGTGGAAAGAACAGGCCGAAAAGATGCGGAAAGGTCTGTATCCTGGGTTTTTTGAACAATTTTGTTTCAAATTAGTTTTTGTTTTTCCCAAAAGGTATTTTGTTAGAGGTGAACAAATAATTTAAAGACAAGTTCATCAAATTAAATTTTTGGTGGATTTTTGTTCTTGGCAGACCACCAAGAGCTCCAGCAGAAGTTGGAGAAGAAGGAACGGGAGTGTGAAGTCAAATCCCAAGAAAAAGAAGACATGATGCAGACGCTCAACAAGATGAAGGAGAAGCTTGAGAAAGAGTCAGGAGAACACCGGATGGTTAAGCAGCAAGTGGCAGAGCTTAATGCCCGCCTACATGATCTTAGCACGGTATACATATTTTCAGTATAATCTTTTCTATTTATTACAGGCATAAATTTGTATAAGGATACTATAAATATTTCTACCTGAAGTGCCTCAAACTGATGTTGAGTTAACTTCTTTCTAAAGAAGCAGGTAGCTGTTGTACCTGGTGGTCCCCCGGTCATTCCTGGACCTCCAGGTGGGCCTCTCGCCCCCCCACTTCCTCCTCCACCCCCAGGGGGATTGATGCCACCTCCTCCACCACCTCCACCCTCCGGTGCCATGATGCCCCCACCACCACCCCCTCCACCTGGTGCCCCTCCACCTCCCTTTGGACGCGCTGCTCTTGGTGGCCCACCGCCTCCTCCAGGAGCCCCAGTAGGCCCAGCTCTCAAGAAGAAGAATATTCCCCAGCCATCAAATCCACTGAAATCTTTCAACTGGTCCAAGTTGCCTGAGGTGAGGCTACATGAGTCATCTGGACCAGTGGTTTTTAAACATTTCTGCAGTCAGGAACCTCTTTAACAGTAAAAAGAATAAGTAATGTATTTTATTAATTTAATCCAACTATTTAGAGATTATTTTCATTATTAAACTTTGTATCTGGCTGTTTGTTAAAGCCATGGAGATTCTTATTCTTGGACTTTCCACTGACAGTACACATCATGTCCAGTTTTATTTTGGCCTTATTTGTTGGACTAAGTGCTATTGATTTTTTTTATTTATTTTTTGCTTTAGTGGTTTGTGACTAGGCAAAGAGACTAGCATTTGTACAAATCCAGTCATAAGTTAATTAGCGGGTTGTGTTTCATGGACCCTTTTATGAAAATGACTGTTGTAGACTGTCTCGGGTCATTTTATTCAAAATACAAAAACAAAAAGTTTGTGACGGCTGACCATCACACCCATATACAGTACAGACTTTTTATAAACTGTTGCCACATACAGTACCTGTCAAAACTTTGGACACACCTTATGCAATGTTTTCTTGTTTTGTGATTAATTTTCGATGTTCTCAAACAATACTGGAGATTTACAAACTATATAAGTAACTAAGTAACAGTCACAGTCAAGCCTCAGAAATCACCAGTTAACCCCTCAGATTAGCCCAAATGCCAGCACGTCCGGTCCGATTCCGCATAAAAGCCAATGCACAACAAATCACCAAAAACGGTCAACGCTGGCCATGATAGAACGCTGGCCATGATAGAACGGCATCAGAGAACCCAGTGCACTTCATCAAAGTGCCCAGTACCACAACTTCCCAGATCCCATTTCGATCATGCACCCATGGGATGCGCTGGACAAACATGTCTGATCCATGGCGATATCGCCCCACAACTCACAGCACCCAAAGGATCCACTCCTGGCACAAGGGGAAACCCAAAACCTATGTTTTAATGTTTTAAAGTTATAACCAATTAGTGTAGCTGTAGAATTACAATATCTCTCCACTGTAAGAAACCTGGGCCAAATCTGTTCCAGCATGATAGTGTCTCTGTGTGCAAAGTGAGCTCCATGAAGACATGAATTGCCAAGGTTGGTGTAAAAGCTTGGATCTCCTTTACAGATTCCTGACTTCAACCTTAATAAACATGTTTGAGCTACGTTCTACAGTGAAATCAAGTGGAAAGCCTTTCCAGTGGAGTGGAAGTTATTATAACAGCAAAGGGTATCAACATCTGGACTAGGATGTCAAAAAAGTACATGTGGGTGTTTTGGTCAGGTGTACGCATTTTTTGTATGTCTTATGTGTATTTTAAATGCATGGAGTGGCCAGGTGCAAGTGCTGCCTTGATGTATTCGAGAGCGAGTAAAAAGGGGATGAATAATCTGATTAATACAGAATTGTGGTTGTGCTGTAGTAAAGCACAGTAGTCAGTAGTGAAAACTTCGTTGTTGCAGAATAAGCTGGACGACACAGTGTGGGCTGAAGTTGATGACGGCAAGGTTTTTAAAATCTTAGACCTGGAAGACATCGAGAAGACCTTCTCAGCGTACCAGAGACAACAGGTTAGTAAAACGTGGTCCATCTCTGTCTTTCATTCAGAGCAAAATGAGAAGGCATTAGCAGTTACTCATGCATGAGAATGTGATTTTACAGCTCGTGTTGTTTGCCGCTGTGCTAGCCAACAAAAAATACAGAGTACGGAGTTATAATGCTCAAATATATATTTACAATGGATACTAGCCTTCATGATGTCATCAGGCCAAAGGAAAGGTTCTTAATGGAATTCATGCTCTGGTAGATTATAGGCTTTTAATAGCTGGAATTCTGACTGTGCTTATTGGCTTTTGAAAAATATGGACATGCATACCAAACCAAGGCCACCCTTTTGTTTTGCAATGGCTAGCAGAACTGCAGCATGCTTTATTTATTTATTTATTTATTTATTATTTTCCTAATGACCATGATTAAGCTACATTTGACATTAATTTAATCAGTTGTCTATTACCAACTAATGTAAATCCATACACTGTATGCTGTGTCTGAAACTCTGCCCTATTCATCATATATAATGCACTATAATGAACATATTGAGCTTCGGTTTTCCTCCAAACAGTAAAGTAATAGTGGAATTGTTTTGTAAAGTCTTTTACATGAGCGCAGTCATATATATATTCTATTCCATACAATTACATTTATTGCAGTGTTCCTCAATTTCTAATGCAGTGAATAGTGACTAGGGTTCTGTATTTGGAACACAGCAATAGTCTAGCATGTTTAAAAGATTGAGTTACCCATTATGTTCGCTTTTGCAGTAATGCCCTGTAATTGCCTGTGATTCATAGTAGAGATGATAAGTGTGAAGATTTGGTATGCTTATTTAAAACAATGCATGGAGCTACATGTAAACCCCATCATGCACTTCTGCTTTTGTGCATCTTCTCAGTAATCATCAATCTCATCTTTTCCACTAGTCTGTTTTTATTTGGCTGAATTCACAAATCACCGCTCTTTCTAACGTGTGCTGCATTTACTTTGCTCCTGGCTTGCATTTTAGGACTTCTTTATGGTCAATAACAACAAACAGGTATGTGTTACTCTGTAGAAATCAATTTTGTTCTGTTTAAATTTTACTTGATCAATGCTTGCTTTATAGCATAAATTAGCACAAGGCATACATTAGAACACATATACAGCTGAGTTGTAGTGTTGGTGTGCGAAGTCTTATGTGTTATAGAAAACATCTAATATATATATATATATCATATTATTTTTTCTTTAGAAAGAGGCCGAGGATGACACTTTGAGCTCTAAAAAAGTCAAAGAGCTCTCCGTTATAGACGGCCGCAGGGCACAAAACTGCAACATCTTGCTGTCACGGTGAGTGATGCTTTTAGCCTTGGCTGTGAGTCTCCGGAACCGTCTTGCTTCCAGACATGAGGTCATATCCTGTATGTAAAACCCTTTGTCACGTTTACGGTTCCATGGAAACACCTTGCCTTTGCTCTGTTATTTCCTGTTGACGAAAAACTACTTTGTCAGTTCCTCTACTGATACGGGGTGTTTTCCATAAATTCCTTTTCGAGCAGATTGACCTTTGTCCTAGGTAATTTGCCTTAGTGTGTAGAAATTCTGTGGTTATAAGTTTATCATCTTGTTCACAAAGGGATGTCATTTATTTAGACTTGAACACATGCTAGTTTCTGCCAAGAGTGATATTTGAGCTTTGGATAACTTTGAGTTCCCCTGGAGCTAGATTAACATAATGTTTTCTTGTGACTATTGTGATCACAAGGACTGTCTTATGTGGTTTCGTATCAGAATATTTTCAGTCCGATTAAATTTCGTACACAAAAACATGTTACACACACTTTCACATGTACACACATGCACGGATTGACTATGAGTGGTGGTAATGGATTGGAGGTTTTGGTGATGTTAGAACAGCTGTTAAAGGTCCTCTTTTATCAATGAAAATGAGAAACGGTTTTATGTGCTATACTGTGAAAGGTCTTGAGCCACACCTTATTTCTTTATAGTAAATTAAATGATGTAGATTAAATTTGGTTGTTTATGTAACAACCTCAGCAGCAACCTCATTTCCCCTCTTGTCTCTTCACCTCACCATTCGGCATCACCAGTATGCTTATAACTTGTCTGTTCATATGCACTTGTTTTTTTACTGGTTCATGCCTAAAGTTAAATGGTTTTTTTTTTATGCTTTATAATTTATTATTGTGTGGCGTAACAAAGTAAAACATTCCACTGGAACTGCTTAGGTTCAGGAACTGGACTGAAAATGAGAACTAAAAATGTCCTTCAGGAAAACTGTTCCTCAAGACTTCATTAAAATACAAGACAGTCTGGCTCTTTGAAAGCAAAATATGAAGAAATAAGAGTGACTCAAGACTTAAACAGTACTTTATTTATCAGTTCACAACTTTCTTGTTTATTTTTAATTGTAAGTACGCCTAATTAAGCCTCTATACAGTATATATACAGTATATACCCGAAGAATACCACACATGGATAAAAGATGTGTGACCGGGTACCCCATTCATTTAGCTTCTTTTTAAATTTAAATTTTAGAGAAGATTTAGCTTTCACAGGTCTGGGCTTAGTTTTTCTCCTTTATGTATCCATTTGTGGATACTTGGGTATGTTGGATCAGCACAGAAAGTGGTTTAACACATTATGGTCATTCATTATTTTTCAAGTAAAAACTTCTGGTTGTCACTCAGAAGTGGCTTGTGGTGTGAGAAACTGAAGCCATGAAAGTGTAACAGTTGGCTGCACTCAGATTTATGAAAGTTCACTAATTGAATGTGGTTTGGCCCCATATGGAAGCAGGAGGTTTACTCTCAAGAGTGTCATTAAGTTTGTCTGACTCAAATCAGATGAAACAAACCAAAATGGCACTTAGCATTTCCACTCGGCCCTTTTTTTTTTTAATTTAGGGAGAAAACAATTCCACATCAAGAAGAGGTTTTTACAAATGGGATGGACCGACTCGGTCTTACCGGTAGAAAGTGGGATTATGGGGTATACATGTGCGCATGTTAGTGCTGTTATACCGCATATTAACAAAGGGATAGAGAGCAGATGAAAAGGACGTGTAACAGACTGGTAATTAAGTTTAATGAATGTCTACTTACAAAAATATAATTGTGATTGATTATATGTGGTTTTCTTGAATAAAAAACGGCACTTTTGTTACTGTTATTAGATTTGGATTATGTGGAACGTCGGCCCTGTAAATTAGTAGTTACTACGGAAAATATGAGTAAAGAAACAAAACGGGCATATTAGAGTGTGTTAGGTCATCTCTAATTAATTATGTTAGAAGTTTATTGGTGGTGTCTCTTGAGACGTACTGTATAATCAGCACACTTAGATTATTGGATCTCCAGTTAAAAAGTCTAGTTGAATCCACTACTTGTTGCCACAGAAACTATACTTTCCTCAGTGATTTGAATAGTTTAGGCCATTTAATTAAAGTAAAAGTATCTTACCAAGGAAATAAACACTGGATGAAGATGAATAATCCTCACAGTTGAATGGCATTTATTTCTTATAACCTTATAGATTAGGTCTCAGTTTACTAATATATATAGAAACTTTGACTAACTGCTTAAAGTGCAAGCCAAGTAAGGGTGAAATACCATGCAAGTTTCGTGCCATGCACGTTTCATCATGAGCTTTATGAGACTTAAACATTTATTTTCATCTTAAGAACAAAGCAGAGAGATACACCGATCAGCTGTAACATTAAAACCATTAATATCAAAACCACGGTTTTGTGCTCCCGTTGTGCCGTCTAGGCGGTTCTGGCCCCTCAGTTCACGGCTCTGCAGGGCCTCTGGGTTGTGCACCAGGAAGTTGGCAGCAGGTCCTTGGGGGCTGTGGGTTGCGTGTTGTGGCCTCCATGGTTGTCCGGCGCATCCCATGGGTGTTCGATTGATTTGGAATCTGGCGAATTTGTAGGTTGTGTCAAGAGCCTTGTGCTCTTTGCCAGCCGGGATCAGGAGCAGCAGGCTGCGGTGCGCTAGGTGTTCTGGTGCCTTTCTGTTGGGGCCAGAATAGATTTTTTTTTTTTTTGGCTTTTCTGTTGATCGGATCAGACAGGGTGGCTTTTGGTCCCTGTGGGCATGGATGAGAATTGGGCGTCCATGATCCTGCCACCAGTTTGCTGGTATATAGATGGTGGTCAGTGTTGTTCACTTCACCTGTAAATGGTCATAATGTTATGGTGGATGGGAGTGTACAGATTGCCATTGTTTTGAGATAAGAATCATCACTGACCTAATGGAAGTGAAATAAATGTGAACATGCGGTCTTCATACACTTCCGCTGTTGTGCATGACCACCCTGATGTTTGTTTATTTATGGCGAAAAGCAAATTCTAAAGAAATAGTAGAGGAACATTAAGGGGGAAAATTTAACCTTGATTATGTGAAACATCCAGTAAGCAAGTCCCTGAGAATTAGCTGTTCCTATATAAATGATAATATTAAAGAGAGTGCTTTAATAGAACCCTGTGATTTATATTGCAGCCAGAACTACCGCCTAAGCCGCTGTTCTAGCAAATTAATCAGTACCTTCTGGTCAGTTAGATTCAGCGTTATGGTAAAAAGCATGGTCTGGAGGTGTTCCACGTCCTGTCCGTAGTTCCCCTCCTTCCTCTTTCTCCGTCTCTGGCAGAGGAACTGAGAGCGCTCTCCCGTCCAGATCTCAGGCCTGTCAAACACCTGTTGTGCTTGGCACGTACACACATGAAGCTAACCCAATAACAGCAGCACGCCTCACGCTGACTATGAGCTGTGTGTAGTCTAGCACGACCGCCTGTGCTGATGTACTTTTTCTCTACAGTGTTATCATAGCATGGAGCTGTTTCATCCTATCATCTTGCTTTAATAAGAATCAAGTAATCTTCAATAACAGTAGTTCCAGGAAGTCTGGATGTATATTACTAGCACTGCTCCACAGGTTTACCTGAGCAGTTCTATCTAGTAGTTAATGGACATAATCAAGTGAGAGTCCTAATGTAGTACAGATGAACCCACCTGAAGGAATTTGATGGCTTTTTCTAATTTCTTCGGCTCAAAACATGAACTGAAAAGTCGTTCTGGGAATTGAGGTTTTGGTCTGGAACAAATACTCATGGGTAACAAAGATAAAGCGCATGCATCATTGCTTTATGCCAGTGGTGCATGTGTTGGTTTTGGACCTGTGTAGCATCTGAGTAGACTCAAGTCTGTAATTAAAACCTGGACACTTCCTTGGATTTGTTATGAGTTCATTATCAGTGATTCATTTATGTCTGTCTGGTTTCTGTTTCCTGTCATTTTCTTTAGCTTGAAACTCTCCAATGAGGAAATTAGGAGGGCTTTCATGACCATGGATGAACAGGAAGATCTGCCTAAGGACATGCTGGAGCAGGTATGCATCATGGAAAATTGTAGTGCTTCTAATGAGAAGTGTGCACAGTGATATTGTATGGTAGGGGTGATATATTCTCATTTTGGAGGCTTTCTGTACTGCAGATGATGAAGTTTATCCCAGAGAAGAGTGATGTGGATCTGCTGGAGGAACACAAACACGAACTGGACCGGATGGCCAAGGCCGATCGTTTCCTCTATGAGATGAGCAGGTGGGAAAGTTAACTGTTGTGCATGGTACAGTGATTTGATCATTAGACTTGGACTGTAGGGATTGAGGCAATAATGGCTCAAACCACGTAACCCGCAAGTTAATGATTAAATATTAAAACAGTGACACACTTGCTGAGTTTTACAGCGTTTTGGCTTCTTTCGGCAAGATTGCGTCGTTTATGAGTGTCCCACTGGTTTCTGAGCCATGTTTAGAGGTAAAACCGAATCTCGGGTTAGGTCATCCAAGGTCAAACGTGTTTTTTATCGGATCATTAAACCGTAGGCTGAGTTAATCAGCTGTTGCTTATCACTTCATCATGGCCTCTCCTGAGAGCCAGTATCCGAAGGAAATGAGGCATGATGGAAATCAATACACTGAGAGTGGGTTAATGCTCCTTGACTAATGTTAAATATTCTAAAAAAATATTCTAAGCATTTTCATAAATTCTAGCCAATAAATGTAAACATTAGTGAACACTTCTTTTCTGTTTTACATGGGTGAGCCAAAAATCATCCGCACTATTCAATAATATATTAATTTATATTAAAACTAGCTATGATAGCTTAGTAGTTAGGTGCCTTGCTCCCTCAGGGCCCGGGTTCGATTCACGCCTTGGATCTGCATAGAGTTTGCATGTTCTCCCTGTGCTTGGTGGGTTTTCTCTGAGTATTCCGGTTTCCTCCCACAGTCCAAAGACATGCAAATTAGGCTAATTGGCGTTCCCAAAATGCCCGTAGTGTGTGAATAAGCTTGTGAGTGTGAGTGTGAGTGTGTTTGTGTTTGTGTTTGTGCCCTGCGATGAATAGACACCCCGTTCAGATTGTACCGCACCTCATGCCCCAAGTCTCCTGGGATAGGCTCTAGCCCCCCCACCTGCAATCCAGTATACAGGAGTAGACGGCATAGACAATGAGTGAGTGATATTAAACGTCTTATCGGAGCTTTCCATTCGAGGCTGTTGTCACTCCAGTCACTGCTGTGCAGGTATGAATGTGTTACATCAATTCATTTGTACCTGCAGTGCGAGCAAAAATGGATGGCCTCATTTGTGATTTGCATGAAAGAAGAGCAACGTGCAGTGATTTATTCTTTTGCCAAAACAACTCACAGAAGAGCATAAACGGAAGCATTTGGAAATCTGCAAACAAGATTTGGACTGATACTCCAAGGAAGGTGAAAGTTTCATAAAGAGAGTAGAATGGACACATCCTCAATTGCCGACCAAGTCAACATCAGCTGAAAAACTGATGCTTAGAGTTTTCTGGGATTCTCAAGGGCCAGTATTGGACCATTGTCAGTACGAAAGGTTCAACAATCAACAGTGCTCGTTACAGTGAGATGCTTATTAAAGAGATGAAGGCTAAACTTTGGATTAAACACAAAGGACTGCTGTCCATGGGCGACACTCTGCAAAAACTTTGTTTTGACGTGTTAAAGCATTCTCCCTATACTCCTGATCTTGCTCCATCGGACTTTCACCTGTTTGGTCCCCTGAAAGGTGCCCTATGAGGACAAATATTTACTTCCTCCCTCTATTCTTGAGGCTTACAGTCTGTATTCGTAACGAGGCAAAAGTTCCAATTTGGCGCTGAACTGGTGCCATCATGGCACCACCTGTGGCTACCTGTGACTTTGCAGCGCCTTGGATTAATCTAGTTTCAAGTTTCAAGTTTTATTGTCATATGCACAGTAAAGAAACATGTTCCCCCCTGTACAATGAAATTCTTCCTTTGCTGTCTAAGAGTCTCACGCTGTACCTCACACGTGCAGCTTTCATCTGTGAATTCTTATTCCTGTAGCAGTAAAGCAAAAGACTAAATCTGGTTTAGCATTCATCTTAATTTTATCTAAGTAGGCATGGTGTGTGTGTTTGTGCGTGTGTATCCACAATTACATTGTCTTGCATTCTGACTGAAGGACGTGAAGCCGCCAATTCTTAAGCAGGTGTCTTAAGCAGGAAAATGCTTGGTTTTAATGAGGCCACAGTAAAAGTGCAGTTTATTTGCTTTTCCGCTCTATGCGTACGTGCGTGCACCTATGCGTGAGAAAGACATTTTGCGACCTCCAGCTAGAAAAAAAAAAGGCTGAGTTTCCCCAAAAGAATCCTGCAGTGTAGTGTTCAAATCTAGTCACCAGAGTGACATTTCTGCTCCCTACGCAGAAGTGCCGAATGCAACACAGGGGTGCTATGTACACCGCTCAGGGTCACGATCTGTTAGCTTTTCCTATAATAATCAGTCATGTCCTTTGCCTTTTTAACTTCTGATTCAAAGCGTGAGATTTAGTGCAAAGTTCTTGTCTCTCCTTGCTATCAGGGCTACTCAGTTTGTCCAGTTAAGCTCTTCTTATTTGAGAGCAGCAAAGAAATTCATTTTGCAGTGCTAATAGTGATAAGGAGTTTAATCTTAGTCATGTCTGAAGTGAAGAAGAAATATTAAAAGGACACGATTTTTCATTCTGTATGAAAAGTACGTTTCATACAGAGGATTGCTTAAGCAAATAATAACAATTCTCATAATTTAATCAATCACTGTGTATCAGTATCTCAATAGCCAAACATTTCCCCATCAATATAAGTACTTTTCACTGAATTTATTAATGTTTATACACAGATTGATTAAATGAAAGACATATTTAATATGATTCTTGATGAATATTATATTCTGCTCTCCCCCAAAGAATAAACCATTACCAGCAGAGGTTACAGTCTCTGTACTTCAAGAAGAAGTTTGCAGAGAGGATTGCAGAAATAAAGCCCAAAGTCGAAGGTGTGTGTTTATCTCCTCATTCTCATATTTGGATGCATTTTGTTCGTGCTTCTATTTTTACTAAACGTTGCTCATCACTTTGGCTCAGGGATGTGTGTCGTAACACATTCTAGCACCATTATTATATAACGGCTTAATCACAAGTATTTGAGCAGATTGAGGTTATTTGAGGTGATCAAGATTAATTCACACCTTTTTTTAAATTTTAATTTAAAAAGTACATAAACACATTTATGGTTGATTTAGTTTCTTAATGTAATAAAATCATATAGTAATAAATTATATAGTATTATATAGTAATAAATATTTTTCAGTTATGAAAAAAGATTTGCTTTGTGATTAAAACGTATTGATTAGAAGGTTTAATGTGTTAGTATAGAGTAGTACTTTATACATTTTCATATTTATAGCAGGTTTCTATTAGTTATATTCATTATATTATCGATGATAATTATAATTCACTAATTTATATATATATATATATACACACACACACACAATATACATGTGTATGTATATTGTATTATTAACTTCAAGGCTTTAGAAGGATATTTCACGCAACTATTCACACTCTGGTCATTCTTCAGTAGATATAAAAATTTTAATTTAAGAGGACGACACTCACACAATTTTTTGTTCTCCAGCTTTAATTAAAGCCTCTAAGGAGGTTCTGCAGAGCCGAAACCTTAAGCAGCTCCTCGAGGTTGTTCTGGCATTCGGGAACTACATGAACAAGGGTCAGAGAGGAAATGCTTATGGATTTAAAGTGTCCTCGCTCAACAAGATCGCTGATACCAAGTCCAGCATTGACAAGTAAGAGAGCTTTCACTAAATATACTGTATATATGTAAAAATAACCTTGGATTTAATAATCACAGTGTTATATTCTAAAGCTCCTTATCTCCATGTTTCATAGGAACATCACTCTTTTACATTACCTGATCACCATCCTAGAGAAGAAGTACCCAAAAGTCATGCAGTTCCACGAGGATCTCAAGAACGTGCCCGAAGCCGCTAAAGTCAAGTAGGTCTAGAGGCAGACGGGTTAGTGTGTTGAACTGAGCTGAGATTTATAACCCCTGTAGGTATACACACAGTAAATGGGTTTAGGAAATGTTTTTCTATGGTCTCATTGCCTTCCTCTTGCCGGGCTTAAGTCTTTATAGTGATCACATATGCAGAGTGAAACAAATTTATGCCATGAGGAAACGAGGCCCCGGTCTCTGCGCTGAAAGGTGGAAGTGTTCTCAAGAGGTTTAGCAGTGCTGGAGTGATGCAAAGTCACGGCCACCAGGGCAGACCGGGAATGAAAAAGCTTCCTGGTCCAAAGCATCGTGGGCTGAGCAGGGATTAAGACCAAATCAAATAGCTATTCGACACATTATCCGTATGACTTAGAACTTGAGTTGTGTCCAGAAAACTGTGAAAAGCTCCATTCTAGCAGCTGTCTTAACTCTTTTGGACTTCATGCTTCAGTGAGACCATGCTCTGATTGTAGATCAAATCAGGCCAAATGTGCAACAAAAAAAGCTATTTGGTTATCAGTAGAGCTCTAACCCATGGAGCCAGGGTGACTAATGTGATAACTCATGCTTCTCGAGTGAAGTGGTCACAAGACTGCCCACGCTTGGTCTCATTTCAGAAACTGGAGAGCGAGAGTGCAGATCATTCAGTACCTCTCAGTATCAGTTTACCCCAGGCAGAAAGGCCATTGTTCGAGAGATGATGACACCGTTCTTACAGGCTTTCGTCTGTGTCCTAAGTGATTCTCATTGCCTCATTCAAACATGCCTTTCTTTCTACAAAGCACCCTGAAGCATTCATATTAAATGTGCTGATTAACAGACGTGTGAACGTATGCAGCTTTCCAGTTGTGTGAGACTCTACTTTGTATTGCACTGAAGTTCAGTTGTATTGATGTTAAAGTGCAACAGTGACAGAGGAAAGTGATCACTCGTATGGCCAGCCTCACGGCTCTTAAAGTCAGCAATATGCTTCAAGTGACAAGAAAATGAAATAAGAGAGTCGTTGTGGCCTTGCAAAAAAAAAAAAAAAAAGGAAAAGGTAATTTTAGGACTGTCTACACCTGAAGGGGAGGGGAAGGGATTAAAAATGTGATGGGTTTAAATTTTATTTTGAATTTAGATGAAATTGTGTTGCATGCCTGTGAAACAGATGGTGACACTGATGGTGAAAATATAAACAAAAGCGGTCTGGTTCATGCAACTCCTCTAAACCATGCCAGGGAATTTGACCAAACCTTCACAGAGCTTTTAAAATGAGATGGTGTACTGTACATGTGCAATATATGGAAGTTTAGTAATGTGGCTACAGTGTAATACCAAACAACGCCACAAGGTGGCAATTCCTTTTTGTTTGTTCCAGCTGAATGTGTGTTCAGAAGTTCTTTTGCTATAACGCTGCTCTGATTAGCTAGCTCACCGAAACAAGTGGCGCAGGGTGTGATTGCTACATTCTGCACTGCATGTATAATCATGTATCAATGTAAACTCGAAATGAAATTTCGATTTGTCTTCTAATGCATTCATGGGAATTTGACCAAACCTTTATTATGCGGCATAGATGTTCATCATCTACTTAATTTTTAGAAGTAGCTCGTTCAGTGGGTAGGAGACACATGCCTTCCTTGTTTTATTAATAAAAAGATGCTTGTAAAAAATAGAAATAATTAAGGTGATGTTGGTGTAAAATTCAAGAGCAAAAAAATTTAGCTGCACTAAATTAATATCTCATCTGAGTTGTAATAATATTAATATTCAAATGCCTTTCTTAGTAACCCTGTGCATTTCTTTTTTTTGTTTTAAACATATATAGTATGACCGAGTTGGAAAAGGAGATCAACAACCTGCGCAGTGGCTTGAAAAATGTGGAAAGTGTAAGCACTGATCAGTTGTACTGCTTGTCTTTTGTTATCTACCAAAAAAACACATCTGTTTCTTGGATCCCAGATCCTATTTACTTGCCGATAAGTACACGTCTCTGATCTGTTTATCATGTACAGGAGCTGGAATACCAGAGAAATCGTCCACAAGAGATAGGAGATAAGTTCGTGTCTGTGGTCAGCCAGTTTGTTACACTCGCCAGTTTCAGCTTCTCCGATGTAGAAGACTCCATTAATGAAGCCAAGGAACTGGTGAGTGAATGTGGGTGTGTTGTATATCAATGTGTTGTGTGTGTGTGTGTGTGTGTGTGGTGTTGAAGGAGAAGCGATGCAGAGCTCTGTGTGCTTCCTTCAGCGGCCAGCTGTAGAAACAGGCTGCACTTTTGCCTGCTGAGTGCAGGAGCTAACCTTTGACCTTTTGCTGTGAGCACTTCCTCTGGAATGACCCTGGCACTCTCCTCAGCCCCTGGAGCCTCTACAGGACATAGGAACCTAACAGGACACACACCTTGGTTTAAGCGCAACATCTGTGCTGAAGGAAGCAATAATATGCAGTTAGTAATCCTCACACACAGCAGGCTCAAAAGACAATCGGTTACGTCAATAAGCACAGAATGCAAAATCTGGTTTTGGCAGTAATTTGTCAGTGTGTAATTTTATATGGTAGTTTCACTATTAAGCTAGTACCCATATGTTTTGGGATCTTTCAGCATTAGATTGCATCATTGCACATAAATTGGTAAAGGACTCTTCCTCTATGCAAAGGTACTACTCCATATAGTCCCTATCACAAGCGATGCATTCCCGCCATTGTTGGACCCAGCTCTTGAATCCGCTTTGAAAATCCCCTTTGTCGGAATTGATAGTCTCCCGCTGCATGGTTTGTCTTCAGTGCAGCTTTCTCCATCTTTAAACTTCATCCATCTGTGCGTGCCTTACTCTCGTCAATGGTGTCATCTCCATAAACATTCTGCAGCTCGGTTCCATCAACTGCAACAAAAGGGATTTTCAAAGAGGTTCAAAGAGTCGCACTAAATTGGACCGATGGTGCAAACGCCCTGCTTGTGATGGAGACCATGTTGCGTAGTCTCTAAATAGTGTTCATCACTAATGGTAGAGTTACTGCACCAACAGGTACAATTTGCACAAATTACAAAACGTCCTGCCCCGTCCTACAGTATTATTAATTGCTCAGTTGACTTGTGTTTTGAGAGCTGATTCCCAGGCTCAAGAACGTAATGTCAAACTGTATTACATGTCTGTTAGTCGTTCCCGCTATCGTCGTGCTAAGACTTTTCCCAGTCTGTTACTGTACGTACCTCAACCTGGGCCTCCAGTCTACTGCAAGTGATCTTAAGAGAGGAGGAGAGTGTGTGAGGGAGGGAATGAAATAAAACCATGTGACATTCTCTGGCTCAGACTCGTGCTACTTTAGAGAAGGTTAGACCCATATGGCTACGATAAAGGCACATCAAAGGCACAGAGGGGAAGGCTCAGCCTCTTCGCCTGTGGAGAGGCAGCACGAGGCTACGCTGGTGCCATGACAGTGTCCCTTTCTCCATTTCCTTATGTCCTTCCCTCAGGGTCTTTTGGCCGCTGGTAAAAATTGAGCTTAACAAGACTACCGGTACATGAACAACAGCTGTGTGTGACGGGATCCATTTACTACACGTACATTAGTTCCCTGCTGATTGTTCCTCTGTTCTGTCAACTTCACTTTAGTTTGTTTTTCTCCTGTTTAACATCTATGGTAGATTCTAACGTCACTTGCTTATGACCGGTTAAAAATAAAAAAATAAAAATTATTCAGTTTAAATGTTAAATTCCTTTTTTTTTTGTATCTAGAATCTGATTCTATCCATGATAAGATGCAAAGCATGTCCAGAGACTAACCTTGCTTTTTTGTTCTACAGTTTAATAAAGCAGTGAAACACTTTGGTGAAGACGCTGGGAAGATGCAACCGGATGAGTTCTTCGGCATCTTCGACCAGTTCCTGCAAGCCTTCGGAGAGGCTCGGCAGGAGAACGAGAACATTCGGCGGCGCAAAGAGGAGGAAGAGCGCCGGGCACGCATGGAGGCGCAGGTGAGGATCTCGCCACGCACATATCCAGACTAAGATTCCAAAAAAATAGAACAATATTAAAAGATAAATAAATAATAATACAATCAGCCTTTGGAGAGTATTGAAGTAATTGCATCTGGTTATTTCACATATCATCATAATAGTTATATGCTTCCTTGCATTTTCTCTTAACTGGCAAGCTGTTAAAGTAAAAAAAAAAAAAAAAGCCTTTACACAGTACATTTTAAAAAATCTGTTATAGCCTCCGAGTGGCGCAGTGGTAAAGCGCTCGCCCAATCATCCGGGGAGCGCTGGTTCGAACCCTGGTGATGCTGTTTTCCTCTCACAGCCGGAGGCACAGAGAGAGCTGATTGGCCGAGCTCTCTCAGGGGGGAGGGATG
>JAOVVA010000035.1:1540556-1556141 GCA_028565275.1 Leiocassis micropogon
AAACACGGGATAGTCTTCGCCCTCCCGACTGAGTGGTAGTAGTAGCCTTAATGTGGGAGCCCCCTAGTGACGGGGAGCAATTGGACACGACTAATATTGGGGAGAAAATTGGAAAAAAAAAATCTGTTATACTCAGACTCTGATCTTTCCCTGCCTTCCAGCTAAAGGAGCAGCGGGAGAAGGAAAGAAAAGCCCGGAAGGCCAAAGAGAACGGAGAGGACAACGGGGGCGAGTTTGATGACCTGGTGTCAGCGCTGCGCTCCGGTGAGGTGTTTGATAAGGACCTGTCTAAGATGAAGCGGAACCGCAAACGCATCAACAGCCAAACCACAGAAACGGGCAGAGAACGTCCCATCACCAAACTCAACTTCTGAGATACCGCCATTTTGACCATTCGCAACGCTTAACCTTTTCGACGAAGGCCCATTGCTTCATGCGTGCTATCCGTAACTGTTCTATTCCTTCACTGCACAATACGGCCTCATAGTGGAGGATGCTTGGAGAGCACTCATTTGCAACATCTTTAAAAAAAACCTATGGAATTATTGGCCTAAATGTTTTTGCCTAAACATTTTGCCCCTTTTAACTCGGAGGACTCTAAGTGGGCTGCTGGGTAGAACGCGGAACGATGTGTTTAGAAATTTTAAGACTACGGCTGCCAAGATGTTCTTTCTTAAAGGAAATGGAGTTTTTCCCTTGGTGCTGGTGCACTGAGATTGTGCAAGACAAGAAAAAGTTGCTAGTCAAATCTGGATTTGACCCACGATGAACACGATGCATGGGCACAACACAACAATCTTCCCACTTGTTTTCCACTGCAAGAACTTCCACATTATTCACAAAAACACCGACCACACATCTTTAAAAACAAACACAACAACTGCGAGTCTCGTTCATTGGCTCATTCTTAAAACTGAGGCATGGCATGCAAATGGAACTTGTATATGTGTGTCTGGACCTGTTATCTGGAGATTAAGCCTAGGATTTGGACTAAAAAAAGACCTCCAGTGGTGAATCTACTGGCAAAATAATCTGTCAAGATAAAACGTAATCTCAGTGCAGAAAACAGACCTCAGAAGTTCGACGCTATACAGCTAAATGGCAATGCTTGTCTTTTTCTCTTATTATTAAGGACCATTTTATATAGTAAGCTTTTATTGAATACTAATAACAGTAACTAGGGTTATGGGATGTTTAAGTTGTTTATTACATCATTGTAGAGAATGGCATTGGAATCAGACACAGGCTGGCTGAAGATGATTTTTAAAGATAAGTTTTAAATAAAGAGCTGGCCCAGGCCCACGTCATATCAAACACTGTGGATGCTCCTTTGTGCAGATTCTATGCATTTATGTTGTTGGATCTTTCGTCAGACACTTTGCAGACCGTCTTGTGAAATCTGTAGACTTATTTAAAAAGAAACATACCAGTAAGTAAATCAATGCAAGAGACTTTCCTTCAGCTCTTCCTTCATCACTGGATATATTCCAGTATTTTTATCCACAGTGTATGTTGTGACAACGTGATATGCCTTCATTGAACATTTGTAATTTAAAAAAATAAAAAGCCATCCATTGTTGCAAGATGGAGCTTAAAGAAGAATAAATTGGAAAAAAAAAACTTTGAATGCTTTTTTTTTTGGTGGGTTTTTGTTATATTGATGTTTTCTCTAATTAAATGCTAAACAGTGTGCAAGAGGCAACCTCCAGTTCTGAAAAGAGTCCAAAGTGGAAGTGTCAAAACATGCAGTTCCTTGAATGACCATTAGGTTAAAAAATGGCTCTGAAATGAGTCAATCCCCATGGAGCACCATGCTAAAATGAGAAACAAACATTCGCAGCCTGGATCAAAAACAGTTCTGATCTCCATAACTAGATCCTATTCATTACAAATGTTTTATGTAATTCATTAGTTAAAATAATGAATGATTAAGCCGTAAGATTATGTATAATCAGGGGCATGGCCGATTTGAATGACAGCAGCCAACTGGAATCGTTGTAGTTTAACTTGCCACAAGAAATACAGGAGATGATGTGTACTTCAATCAAAATAACATTAGCATCTAAATACATTTTGGCCACCTTAAGATTGTAGCTAGGATAAGGGTAAGCTAGCTAGCTTGTAGTAACTGAGGTAAGTAGTCATGTTCCAACCAACAGTCAGGCTCTGTTCGTTCCGCCATTTTGCTCATTTATGAATTAACTTTGGATTTAGGCAGAATCAGCTCATGCCAAGATGGCGACAACCAGAAGCTGAGCATAAAAAAAAAAAGCTTCAGGAAAAAAAAAACCATGGGTGACATCATTCAAGGTTTGTCAAGTTCTTATGCAGTCTATCGTACAACATTAAAACCTATTTGGTTACATGTTGCTGTTCTTCATAAAAAGGGAGATTCAGGAATTGAAAAAATTTGGACACACCTTCTAATTCAATGTTTTTTGTTTAGTGATTTATTTTCTACATAATAGAAAAATAATGCATATGGAATCATGTAACAACAGTCAGTTGTTATTTCAAAGTCAGGTGTTCTGGAACAGTTCTTGCAAGAACAATACATGTATTGTCAAGTGCATTTACAAAACCCATCAAGCACCATGATGAAGCTGGCTCTCATGGAGACCATCCCAGGAAAGCAAGACCAGTGCAGCAGTGAAAGACCATGAAATTAGAAGGTGTGTTCAAATATTTGTCTTGTCATGCACTTCAACAAATAATCTATAAAATGTTGAAGACTAAAATTCATTAGAAGTGACATTTTCAATGAAAGACAAAACCATGAAGTGACACCCTGTCAGAGGAAAGTAATCAACACTGGTGTGTTGTAACGCACCCGACCTTAAGCGAATACGGCATGTCCTTGAAATGGTTTATTCCATTTATACCAGAGCCATTATCATTTGCAGATAGTGGGTTAAAAACATCAGCAGCCTCTTTTTTTTTTTTTTACTCCTTCATAAAGTCAATAAGACAGAACAGTGCTGCTTGTCATGTTACTGAGAGTGGAAAGTACAAAATGGCTGACTCCTGAGATTTCTTTTGCTAATATTAACTAAATGTCTCGACACACATTAGACACAGGAACTAATTGAAGGTTGCAGAATTACATGTGTTAAGAATTAACGAGCCTTGTTCTGTTCAAGTTGTGCACATGGTTTAATTCTTAGGAAAAAGTAATTGCCATCTTCTGACAAAGGAAATATGAAACAGAGCTAACATGTGCATCCCAGCAGTAACGATCCCCAATGAAACATAGAAATGCACTTCCACAACGACAGTCACGATATATATATATTTTTTACATTTATTCCAGCTTGTTAGGTCTCTGCTTTAGCATTTAAGCAGACTCATCGGAGGAGGAAGCCATTCCTCAGGGTATCTTCATTCTCCAGAGTGAAACTGCCGATGCCACTGTAGTAAGCGTGACCTGCAACTTCAACCACCACGGCACGGAACTCCCCGCACATGGTCTCCTTAACACAGATCATTTAGTCATTCAGTTTAATAACGGTAGCTCAATGTAAATCGAACAGATCAATATCTAGGATTATTGTGCTATTCAAAAGTGGGATTGGGATATTTTTTGTGAAGCAGTGCTGCTGTACTAGGGAACTACATCCTTGTTCCCAGGGGTGACTGACTTCCCACTTCAGATTCGGCTTATGCATACCACTGAAATGATTTTATACATAAAGATCTTTACTACCATAAGTGATGGAAGCATTGAATTCTTCAGATGTCTGACTTTCTGAGATTCTTATTTTGTGTGTAAGAATGATTGTTGAAGTGCGCCCTCTTGTTGCGAACAGGGGAATATCTATGTAAGCTAAGGAAATACGAGAGCCATTCAAGTCAAACTGGGACTTTTGATTGTGCAGAATAACAGACCGCGGTTCTGAGAGTAAGAACTACCTTTATTTATCTATCTGTTATCCCCTGCTATACTAATGCACTTATCCCAGCGTTTCACTTGTGCTTGGATGCCATCAAGGTAGAAAGTTTTCTCAGTATACCAGAGCCATGATCGGACTACCAGCTTCAAAAACATTTAAAACGCTGGCCTCCTTGGAATTCCTTCAATGGTCCAAACTTGTGGAAATGGCTTGGTCAGGACTTTATGGGGGGTGTGACAGTAACTCCTAGCAGAGTTCCTGTAATGTGCAAGTGGTGTTTGAGATTGATTGTGTGTACAGTTCACAGAGACAGATACCTTGGTGACAAGTTATTCATCAACATTGCTAAATGTTCATGGGAACGACTGCAGTGGGTGCCGAGCCACTTCTGCCGAGATCGGCATTTACAGATGGATGTCCTTCTTTAAAAAGTTTGCACCATTAAAATTTTTTATTGTGGTTAAGAGTCTCATCACCAGACTGTGCTTGAAGTCTTCTGTAAATATCAATTGGATTTATTCCTTCAGTCCCAGTTTTACTTTTGAATTGCCAATTACTATTTCCATTTCATATTATGCAAAATAAACAACTATGTTTTTAAGTGTATTGAATTAAATACTTTTGGCTTTACATACCTTTACTGCTTTCCCTGTAAATATAGTTCCTGTGGTTCCGCTCCTGAAGCTCCTAGTCTTATTCAGCTGGATTTGACCTTTGTGGTACTGCAGAGCAATGCGAGCAGTCACGCCTGAACCGGTGGGGCTCCTGTCCACCTAAAACCAACCAAAACACCTTTTTAAAAACATGGAAGCCTAAAATATACAGTGTCGTGCAAAAGTTATTGATACCAATTGAACTTTTCAACATTTTGTCATGTTACAATCACAAACATAAATGCATTTTATTGGGATTTTATGTGATAGACCAACACAAAGTGGCACATAATTATGAAGTAGAAGGAAAATGATAAATAGTTAAAAAAATATATATTTTACAAATTAAAATCTGTGGGGTATAACCAAAAAAGTGTGATGTGTATTTGTATTCTGCCTCTTTTACTCCGACTCCCCAAACTAAAATCCAGTGGAACCAATTGCCTTCAGGAGTCTCCTAATTAGTAAATAGAAACCACCTGTGTGTAATTAAATCTCAGTATGAAGCCCTCAAAAATTTGTTAGAGAACATTAGTGAACAAACAGCATCATGAAGCCCAGGGAACACATCAGACAGGTGACAATTTATGGAGAACTTTAAAATAAGGTTAAGTTATATAAAAATATCCCAAGCTTTGAACATCTCACAAAGCACTGTTCTATCCATCATCTGAAAGTGGAAAGAGTATTGCACAACTGCAAACCTACTAAGAGATGGTCGTCCTTTTAAAATGACAGGCCTGACAAGGAGAGCATCAATCAGACATGCAGCGTAAGACACTTGTTAGTCGTGCACTCCACAAATCTGGCCTTTATGGAAGAGTGGCAAAAAGAAAGCCATTGTTGAAAAAAGCCATAAGACGTCCCGTTTGCAGTTTGCGACAAGCCATGTGGTGGATACAGTAAACATGTGGGGAAAAGGTGCTCTGGTCAGATGAGACCAAAATTGAAATTTTTGGCCTAAAATGCTACTAACCCCACATTCTCCTAAACGTACCATCCCCACCATAAAACATGGTGGTGGCAGCATCATGTTGTGGGGATGCTTTTCTTTAGCAGGGACAGGAAAGCTGGTCAGAGTTGATGGGAAGATGGATAGAGCAAATATATGGCAATCTTAAAAGAAAACCTGTTAGAGACTGCAAAAGATTTGAGACTGGGTCAGAGGTTTAACTTCCAGCAGGACAACGATCCTAATAATACAGCCAGAGCTACAATGGAATGGTTTAGACGAAAGCATATTTGTGTCCAGACATGCAGCTGTTATTGGAAGCAAAGGTGGTTTTATGAGGTATTGACTCAGGGGGACTGAATACAAATGCACGCCGCACTTTTCAGATATTTATTTGAAAAAATTTTTAAAACCATTTATCATTTTTCTTCAAATTCAAAATTATTTGCGGCTTTGTGTTGGTCTATCACACCCAAAATTCCAATACTGTAGGTTTGACTATACACCCTTAACAGAGCTCCTTTACAGAAATGAAGGTTGTATTTTTTAGAAGATCTGCTTCAATCTAGAAGTGACATTGGAAGTTGCAGTCTCACCTGGGCATCAGCAAACACACACACGTTGGCTGTAGGCTCATCAGAGAAATCATCTTTACCATCTGTAAGGATGGTACCGTATAGGAAAGCCAGGTCTTCACTAACAGGATGGTGGAGCTTCACCTGCCATAATAACAAATACCAAAGCACTGTTTTCTCTCAGTATATCCTGTGTTTTATCTTAATGCACCTGGTGTTCGTGCTGTACCTGAGATTTGACTGCGCTGGTTACAGCAGTGGCTGCGTCTACCAAATCTCTGGTTCTGGACTTATTGACATCCAGTCCAAATATTTCAGCGCTCACAAACGCATACAGTGCTCCTCCATAGCTTATGTCCACTGTTATTTCACCATATCCTGGAACCGTGACTGTCACATCTATAAAAATAACATAACATTTTAAACTTGATGCATCCCTCAGAAATGCATGATTAAAATATATATATATATATCTAAGAAAAGCCTAAGAGAAGGTATTACCTGTGGCGAAAGCAAAAGCTGCGACGCTGTGGAACCTCACTGCTCCTGTTTTACCGTTGTTATACTCCACAAACGCCTTCACCAGGCCACATGGACAGTGGATGTTTATTTGGGTCTCGGGAGAAGTCGGAGTCTTGACCAAACCGTAGTCTACAGCAAAACGACCGAGAGCAATGACAGCATGGCCACACATGGTGCTGTAACCTTCATTGTGCATAAACAGAACCCCGAGGTCGGCTTCTGGTATCTCGCTTTCGACCAGCAAGGCTCCGTACATGTCATAGTGGCCACGGGGCTCGAACATCAACACTTTGCGAAGATGATCGAGATGCTCTCGTACATAACGCCGCTTTGCGAGCACGGTGTCCCCGCTCACAGTAGGGTACCCGCTTACGATGATACGTAAAGGTTCTCCCCCTGTGTGCATGTCAACCACAGACAAAAAGGCTCCATCATGAGGTGGCAGTTTTGGAAAGTCCATTCGGCCCTTTAAATAGATCAGAGAGACGTATACCGTTACAATAGAAAATCCAATTAAGGTGCTCTTTGTTGAAATTCTGTGCTTAAATATCGATTACTTCATAATGTAAATGTGCTCCATATAAAATGATAATTAAAGTAGGCCTAGTAGGTGCATCCAGGTATACTGATACATTTGTACACACTAAATGTTATTTAAGGGATGAATCACTCATGGTCTTTTTTTTTAAACTGTGTGCTTTTACTGGACATACACCTACCTTGTAGACTGTTTCAAGAGTCTATATACGCTACATGGGAATAAGGTTGTGTCTAGCACACCAGTATGTGATCCTTCCCCAAACTTTTGCCACAAAAAATAAAAGTACAGAATAACATAGGATGACTTTGTATGCTGTAGGATTACATTTCCTCCTTGAAGGAACTAAGAGGCTCAAACCTGTTCCATGAAGATATAGTTTGCTCAGGATAGAGTGAAAAAACTGGAGTGTCCTGGACAAAGCCTTCTTAGAAGAATGGAGATTATTCTGGATTATTCTGTACAGAGGGAATCAGAGGGTATATCTGGAATGGGGAGTTCAGAAAACGTATACGAGCGTGACTGGTGTTTGTGGTTCCCAACGTTTTTGAGGTTGTATGGTAAAAAAATCAACAGTAAAAAATAGAGCTATGTTGAATAGTGTAAGTAAGAGCTTTTCCATACACACACTGTTATGAGAAATCTAATGATTGGAACTTAAGAGCTGTGTGGCCATAAGAACACGACTTTTTATTGTGACTAATCAGAACAAAAGGCTTCAATTTGCGAGTGAGCATAAAGATTGGAAAAAGGTCAACTAGTCTATTGTGGAGCGACGGGTGAGTCAGGGTAAGAAGGGAAGTGCAGGAAGTGATGCACCCATCATGCATGGTGCCCACATTACCAGTCTCTGGAGGCAGATCAGCAATGTTATGTGTCAGTAAAATGTCAGCTAATGACCTGAATGTGCTGAATGACCAGGGTATCACATCTATGGAGATTTTCGCAGTTTTGTGAAAGAGTGGTTCTGGGAGCATGAGGAATCATTTTCAAACATTAACTGGCCACCACATTGTGTGCTGTAATTAAAGGTGACTGAATGAAATGTTAGTGTGTGAAACAATCCCAGGAATAATGCTTGCAAGGTAAACTCATGTCAGCAACCCACACAAATCATTCTGTTATTAATCAAAAGTTTCATTAAACGTTTTTTATGAGTATTTTTGATACAAGGGGCAGAGTGTCAGAGAAGGTCTGTGCAGTTACAGTATACAGTATTTTAGTGCTATTGAGTGCAGACCTATAAAACCAAAGGTCAGCTCTATACAACCAGGCAAAGTTTGTGTAACGAATACAGTTTAAGTCTGAGCATAAATCCGTTTATTTGGGATTTCCTTCGGGATTAATAAAGTATCTATCTATCTTATTCACAGACATGGGCTCATCATTCCCAGAAGCAGTTAATCAGAACGTCTAATGTTCTTTTCTCTCTTTACACCACTGTCCTGTACATGTCCCTGCTGACAAAGCACTGGATTCTAAAATAAACAAAATAAGTGATTTAATACTACACAACAGGACTTTTGCTTACCGTTAACGGCTAAAATACTTCACTTGCAATGTCAAGTTAAACTTCTGCCTTCTTTTTATAATTCTTGTCTTGCAAACTAACGTATTTTTTTTTTGCAACGGAACAAATCACAAATAACTCCAGACGTCCTATAAAAGTGCACTACATTTGGTATGACATCATTACACGTGGTTTTGCACACTAAGAAGTGCACTAGGAGGAATCCATTTGGGATTTAGTCTGGTGACAGTGGTTATTTGCTGCCCCCTGCTGGTCTGAATGTAAAGTTTCATATATATATATAAAAAGAAGTGAGTTCTAGCGGCCTCTAGTGGATCAACTGTGTAAGACATTTAACTCTTCTTACTCTACTGGCCGATAAGGATTTTTTCACAGCAGAAGGTGTATTTTCCTTCATGCAAACAGAGAAAACAAAGCAACAAAGACGACTGCTTATTGTTATGTTAAATTATAAATATTTAATTACCAGTATACATCACACATGAGTTTTATTATGACTTTATTATTTGCTGTATTTAGTATAAAGCCTTGTTTTCTCGTTGAACACAGAGGAAAGTTACTCTTTTTTTTTTTTTTTTTTTTTTACACCTTACATGTACAAATAACCTGGACGATAAGAAGAATATAATGGGAGAAGAAAGTCTTGAAAATTATTAACTCGTGGCCCTAGCACAAAGTGTATACGTCGCTTGGAAAACGGAGTTCCGGTACGAAATGCTTGATTGTGATTGGATGTACCTCCTGTCACTCATTTTATAAATACTGTTTTCTATTGGACTCGGAGCTCTAAGGAGGCGGGACTTCATTTTACAGACCTCTAAGATTGGAAAAACAAACAAAAACTAATATAACCTATTACAGTTTAATATGCACACTGTGGTAATTGGATAGTGTAGATATGCTCAATGACACTGTGGTGTTACTGTTACCACTTTATTGTTGATTATTCTCCAATAACATTACATCCCAAAAGTGACTTATTCCTTGCATACCACAAAACATGCATACCTTGAATGCACACAGAACCACAGCCAAAAGTTTCTTTCTTTCCTTCTTTCTTTTAAAATAAAGAACATTATTTTTTTTTTATTGCATGAATTTTTATTTTAGGTATAATCAGTCATTCTCCCACAAGCCTATTTATTTATTTACATATTTTTTAGACAGCATCTGATTATATATTTGACAATAGTACTTAATCTACTATGATATACAGTATATTACATATGTTATATATAACTTTTTTATGCATTCTTTATGAAAGGACTATTTTAATCAAATAAATCTGAATTTCATCGAATGAGCTTGCCAGCCTTTTTAGCCGACACATTAGTTATGCATAATTTTTATTAAATAATACATTTACAATAAATTATAATAATCAATAATATTCAGTTTATGGTGGCATGGTAGCATAGTGGTTACTAATGTGGCCTTGCATCTCCAGTGTCCAATTTCCACCTCTGGTCTGTGTGAGTTTGCATGTTTTCCCTGTGCTTGTGAGTTTCCTCCATGCACTCCAGTTTCCTCTCACAGTTCAAAGACATGCAGATTGGCCTTCCCAAATTGTCCTGTAGTGTGTATATATATCTTGCAATGGATTGGCACCCTGTCCAGGTAGGCTCCAGGCCTCCATGACTCTATATACAGGATAAGCAGCATAGAAGATGAATGAATGAACATTCAGTTTCTAATAAATTACAAAGAATAATCATCAGTGTGATTGTTGTTTTTTTTCTGTGCATTTTCAATCAGTAAATGACTGATGTTTCCAAAGGTCTTATAGGAGACTCTGTTTGTAAACATTAAATAACATGGATAATTAATGATGCACATTATGTACAGTCCATGCACACAGCAACACATTGTTTTCGATCTTTTTATTTGCTACCCTTTGTTTATTTTAACCATCCAACATATGTACATGTCCTTATTAGCTGTTACAGATAAAAAGTAAATGAAGGTAATTAATATACATAATATGGCCAAACCTGTAAATTATTGAATGTAGGTGTTTCAGCATATCAGGTTATCTTGGACAATTCCAACTTTGTGGCAATAGTTTGGGGAAGGCCCGTTTCTAATCCAACATAACTGTGCCTTAGTGCACACAGCAAGGACTATAAAGACATGGTTTGAAGAACTTGACTAGCCCATACAGAGCCCTGACCTCAACCCCATCGAGCACCTTTGAGATGAGCTGAAATGGAGATTGGGACCCAGGCCTTCTCATCCAACATCAGTGCCTGACCTCATAAATGCTCTACAAAATGTTTGGGTATGAATTGCCATAGAAACACTTCTAAATCTTTTATACAGCCTTCCATGAAAAGTGGAAGCTGTTATAGCTGCAAAAGGGGGCCAAAAAGGGGACTTTGGGATTTGGCCTGGTGCCAGCTGGAGGGGGCTTGGTGGTTAGCACTGTCTCCTTGCAATTCCAGGTTCCAGGTCCGGTTCGTGCCTCAGGGTCTGTGTGCATGGAATTTGCATGTTCTCCCTGTGCTTGGTGGGTTTCCTCCGGGTAATCCGGTTTCCTCCCACAGTCCAAAAACATGCAGATTAGGTTCACTGGCATTCCCAAAAAGCCTGTAGTGTCTGAATGAGGATGTGAGTATGTGTATGTGTGTGTATGTGTGCCCTGTGATGGATTGGCACCCCGTCTAGGATCTACCCCATCTCATGCCTTACTATAAGTATCCTGTGATAGGCTCCAACCCTGTATGCAGGCTAACGTTGTATAGACGGTGAGTGATACTGTATATACAAACAGATAATACATTGTATCTGTTTGAATAGAATTAGAGCAAACCCTGCTGTCAGAACTCACCCACCTTCTATACCGCTTAATCCTGTATTCAGGGTCGTGGGGGGGCCTGGAGCCTATCCCAGGAGTCTTAGGGCACAAGGCGTGGTACACCCTGGACAGGGTGCCAATCCATCGCAGGGCGCGCGTACACACACATACACACACACACACATACACTCACACACTACGGGCAATTTGGGAATCGAGCCTGGCCAGGGATCGAATCCGGACCCTGGAGGTGCAAGGCGACAGTGCTAACCACTACACCACCGTGCCACCTACTGTCAGAATTACTCGTATAAAAACGTTATTTTTTTATAATTATATATAAATATAAATAATATTTAACTCCTTCTAACCAATGAGAACTTAGCAGCGTGTTGCAGATTGTTTGTTTGATTGTTTTACACTATTTCTTTGTACTGTGACCCACCCACTTGGACTAGTTGAATCCCACTGGCCTGGTGATGACTGACTGACTGACTTTGGGATTTGGCCCGGTGCCAGCTGGAGCTCGCGAGCATGTTGCAATCAGGCGATTCAATCTGGCAACCCGGTGTGAACGTGTGTGTGTGTGTGTGTGTGTGTGTGTGTGTGTGTGTTATGAAAGTGAAGTGAGTTGTACACTGAGCTTCATTCCCGCCTATCACGGCGCAGATCTCCATTCAGTTCTCTACATCATCTATTTGTAAACAACTCTGTCCGACATCGTCGGGTTTTTTTTTCCCCCCGTAAGTAGATTTAATGAACTCGGCTGATCAGGCAGAGCTTTACTCCGGGAACCTGTACGGTAAAGCGGTGGACTTTTGGACCCCGGAGGAAGTTTAAGACGCTTTCTCTTTGTTGCAGGTACAGATTTGTGCTCTGGTTATTTGGTGTAGAATGTGACAGTGTCATGTGTTTCCATAATGCATGCTGAAGTTCTGCAGGAACATGATGGCACAGACAGATAGACAGACAGACAGACAGACAGACAGATAGATAGATAGATAGATAGATAGATAGATAGATAGATAGATAGATGAGACCTTGCTGTCATTGCACAGTACAATACACTCAGGGCACATGAATGTCACTGGACACTATAGTGTTTGTCATCACATCTGATCTTTATCACTGTCTTGCAGTGTGTTAGAGAAGGTGCATTTTATTATTATAATTCATATTATTATTATTATAATTATTTTAGTGTGTTCTCACATTAAGACAAGAGTGTCCTGTAAACTTTGTAACAATTTGTTAAAGAATAACACATTCCTATAAGTTCAACAAATAAGCCTGTGTGTGTGTGTGTGTGTGTGTGTGTGTGTACTTTTTTTACACACAAAAAAAAAATTATATAAGCTATAAAATACCCTCTGTATGATTGCGATTTCCTTGTAAAGAGTCATCCGTCCCACTCGTATTAACACATCTGCTGTTGCATGTAACTGTGTGCTCCATTAAATGATCTTTGTGCTGGATCTTTTCCTGGTACACAATGATCCCTATTGCTACAAAGAAGTTAAGTGAGCTTAGATCAGGGGATCTAAAAATATATATAATGTAAACTACCGTAAGTATGACAAATTTTTATAAGAAATCTCAGTTAAATGTTAACTGTCTCTGTGCATGGATATTTTTGACACCATGTATTAATATGTTGTATAAAAAAAAACAAAAACATAATTTTGAAGGATAAGGCCTGGGGTGTCAGGTGGCATTTGAAGTCGAAGGTGATCAGTGAGGTTATGGTCAGAGCTCTGTGCAGATTACTCAAGTTATTCCATGCCATCCTTGGCAAACTATGTCTTTATAGAGCTCGCTTTGTGCACATGGGCACCATCATGCTGAAACGGATTTGAGTTAAACCGAATAGAAAGTGTAATGCTGCAGGTAGCAAGGATATTCTACACAATTGCATGCTTCCAACTTTGTGGCAACAGTTTGGTGAAGAATCATATCGTATGGATGTGGCGATCGGGTGTCCAAAAACTTTTTGGCAATATCATCTAAAGGTGTGTAAAGTGTTGACAAAAAAGATGTTGAACTTGAACTGTTGAAATGTTTGAACTGCATAGTCTACATTTACAGTATGAGTCGAGGAATGTTCACAAACATACTAGATTATAAATGCAAGGCTATGATCATAAGCATAATGCATGCCAAAATAATCTCTCATGTGCTACCAGTTTTGAAATTAGGCAAGGAGCCTACACTGGGATCGTGTCATTTTGGATCATTTGACCAATTTTAAAGGCAACAATTGAAATGAATCTGTGCAGCGATCATAAACTGATTGTTATGTTTGTGTGTGATTTAATTGAGGGTGTCTTAGTGTTGTGCTCATTGTGAATGCTGCAGTATAATTTTAAAATAAGCTGTTGCATATCAGGTTCTACAAGGAATCACATGTGGATCTACAAGGAATCACATGAGACGGATGTGCAGAGATTTGGACAGAAAAATAAACCATGTTTATTTGAATATAACTTAGTGTTATTATATTATATATTGCGATGGAAGATTAATACTGTGCACAGTGCATTGTGCAATCTATTGAATCTTTCACTATCAAGTTTTAATCTGCCTCGACATGTCTGACTTGAATGCTGAGTGAATAATAAGCTACTTTTGAAGCATGATATTCTTGCTTCCTGTCCCACGGATTGGTCCTGCCACACCTACTAGATTCTTACACTGCTTTAGTGTTAGCAGAGATATTATACTCAGTATAAATCTCATATCATACTAATATTTATTTGGTCATGGTATATGTTCTGTATATGTCTTGAAGTTGTTAGGAGAATTTTGTTGTTTAAGTTAAATAAGACAAGGTGAATTGGTTGTAAGGAGTATAACTACCGTTACTCCTTTGATCTTTGATAAGGACTGGATGTCTAAACGTGAAGAAGAAAAATGGTTTGCGTATGACAATGACTGCTCCACACTTCTTGGACTAATACATGTTAATCATTGACCTTGAATTTTACGATTGCCTCATCAGGTCTTCTCATCTCTGTCATGTTTCCTAGAAAGGCAGCTTTCAAGCTTTTGTTGTTCCATCAGATGTATTGATGCTAGTTGAGTAAAAGGGAAAGACTCCTCAGTACAGCAGACAAGACCATTAAAATTACAACCTGTATAATAATAATAATAATAATAATAATAAAGAAATTGTAATTATGCTTATATATTGTAATAGAATTAATACTCCTGCAAACACAACTCAGAAACGGCATTTTAATTGGTCAGATTTGCAGTTACCCAATTGTACTCTTCAGCTCTGAGAAAATAAATAAATAAATTCAAGCCGTGCATGTATATGCATATCTGGTGATTTTGCCAAACCTTCAGTCAAATGGAAAAAATGCTAAAAGTAAGTAGGGTAAGTGAAGGTGATCCAGATTTATTTAACACACACACACACACACACACACACACGCACACACACACACACACACACACACACACACAATTGTTGCCTGCCAGTCAGAGTGCATGTGTAGACCAATCCTATTTTCAGACTCCCCAGATTCCTTCTAGGTCTCACTGTTCCTCTGTGTCTCAGCCTGACCTTTGTGTGCATGTGTATATATGTGTGAGAACGTGCATGGACTACAGGTCCTAAGGTGTCATGAGGGCTGCATATGTCCTTAAGCGGATTTGCCCTCTGATGTCCTACAGCTGGCACTGGAAGGCTGGTAGAAACTGAAGCGTCATGTACCAGACCTTTCTATGGTTTGTTTAAATCCCAGGGCGCTGCTGGTGTGTGTGCCTGGAAATGAGTGACCATATTCTAGAAGGTTCAACACTGCTTTTTCAGTTTTTTCAGTCTTTTAGAGACTAATGCTGATTAGTTTTAGTTTGAGTTTTAGTTTAGTTTAGTTTAGTTTTAGTTCGGTTTTAGTTTGAGTTAGTTCAATGCTTCATGTGACCTTTCAGTGACCTCAGTTCCTCACTATTCTGAAAGGTTTCTCATATGCAGTGTGACAGATGTGAATATTGTAGTGGGATCATACAACAATGAACACGGCTCTCTAAAATCATTAACCTGTTAATGCGACAATTGTGTTTTTAATATAATATAATATAATATAATATAATATAATATATAATATAATATAATATAATATAAT
>JAOVVA010000035.1:1556441-1570847 GCA_028565275.1 Leiocassis micropogon
TAATATAATATAATATAATAAAGAGTCTTTGTTCTGCCCTTTATAGGTGAAATAATATTATTTCATTTATTATTAGAAGCTAATTGTGCAATGGTGTCCCAACCAGGGTGTATTTCATTCCCTCCTTCCTCAACAGAAGCAAACACACATTCATAAACTCATTCAAACATAGAGGCATAATCAGTTTTGTTTCTGGGAGCTGGAAGAGCTCTGTGTTTTTGTGTAAAAACATAATAAGAAATCATAATTGGTCAAAGCATGTCTTAGTATTAGGCAATTACAACCTCAGATGAACCAAAACATATAACTATTTTTACAGTCCTATTATTTATTTAACAAAAAAAAAAAAAAAGAGAGAAGTTTGCCATACTAAGTACCTTCATTATTCAATAGCTTGTAAAGCCACCCCTAGCAGCAATAACTTGAAGTTATTATTTCCTGTATGACTTTGTCAGTCTTTCACATTCTTCTTGACATCATTGCTTCAGTATGCGCAGCTCTCTTTAGGTCGCACCACAGCATTTCGATCGACTTTGACTCGGCCATACCAAAACCTTAATTCTTTTATTTTTCAGCATTTTTCATGTAGATTTACCGGTGTGCTTCGGATTATTGTCTTGTTGCATGTCTCATTTTTGACCAAGCTTTATCTGTCGGCCTCACATTTGCATCTAGAATACTCTAGTATGCAGATAAGTTCATGGTTGACTTATTGACTGCAAGGTGCCCAGGTCCTGCGGCTGCAAAAACAAGCCCAAATCATCACCTCTCCACCACCTGGCTTGACAGTGGATATGAGGTGCTTTTGCTGAAATGCTGTTTGGTTTTCCCCAAACATGGTGCTGGGCATTAAGACCAAACAGCTCCACTTTGGTCTCATTTGTCCATGGGACAAGGGAAGCCTTGTGCTTTTTTTTTTTAGATGCAGTTTTGCGAATCTTAGTCATGCTTCCATGTTCTTTTTAGACAGAAGAGGTTTCTCTTGGCAACCCTTCCCAGCAATCTGTACTTGTTCCGTCTTCTTCTAATTGTGCTGCCATGGACTTTAACATGTAACATGCTCAGTGAGGCTCTGAGCTGTAACTCTTGGATTTAAAAAAAAAAAAAATTATTTCTTTGAGGATTGTATGGTCCGACCTTGGAGTGAATGCGTGAATGGTGGGACTCCAAACTGTTTGGAAATGTTTTATAACCTTTTCCAGATTGATATGCAGCAACAATTGCTGCTCTAAGACCATAGTTTATATCGTTCCCTCTTGGCATTGCGTTAGCACATACCTGAATGCTCCAGAACTTTCAATACTTCTGCTTTTATAGAGGTCTCCGCACTTGTTGATCAATTAATGAAGAGCTGATGATTAGCAGCAACTGACTATTTATCCGAGGTTGTATTTACCTAATACTAAGACCCACTATAATCAGATAATTTTATTCTATTTTTACACACCACATAGAATTAGCTTTTGTACATGACTGTAGCTGTGACACAGCAGCATTACCCAACTCGCCTCTGTGCCACCCCACTAGAACGCTACTTATTTGAAAGGTATAAAGCCAGGTCTTTTACATTAAGTGCTCACTTTATGAGCATAACTCATATTATGCTGTTATTATGGTGAAGAATTTAAAGATTAATAATTAATGAAGTTTCATGTGTGTCTATTTTAAAATATCTTTCACTCAATGCAGCTTTGCAGCATGATTTCCTAAGAGTAATTACAAGAAAATCCTCTGTTGTGGTTTGTTTCTGTTTTTTCAAATAACTTCTTCTCTCCTAAAGAATTTAGTGAAGCAATCTTAAGTACCTGCGTAATTATGTCTTATTTTGTGGTCAGAAAAAAGACTCTGAGCTGTAGATTTTTTGAATGGTTGATTAATTTTTGTGCTTTTATAATTTTCACTGTGTAATTCCCTGTTTCACAGAACACTACAAGGATTAAAGCTGAGACAGACCCGGAAAATTAATTATTGTCATGAGACCAAAGAAGAGGTCAAATCAAACGCTGTTGGTTTATGATGTAATCAGGGAATATGCTATAAATGGAAATGTACAGCAAATACTAACCAGTCTGAACCAGCGATAATTCTGAATCCATATTTAACCCCTGTGCATGATGCTATCTGTTCACTGCGAGCAGATGCTTTATTTATATCTTTAGTTATGTCAGTCCTATTTAGAAGTTAGGGGACTTTCTGAGTTCAGTAAGGAAGGGTAATTATTAAAAGAGAGGGAAAAAAGCAGGACAAAACACACCCAAAGGCATCCATGCATGCACTTACAAGAGCGTTTTCTGCTTTGGGCAGCTTCCTTTATTTTGGAATTTTATAATACGTAGGCCATGTCTGTTCTTGCTGTTTCATATTTCTCAGAGAGCCTGAATACTTTATCAATAATATATTTGCTGTTCTTTTGTATCCAGTACCCAGATCACCATGCTGCCAGGACTGAAGGCCTGAGTGCTTGAAGTCATGGCATCGCGGGGCAGCTCGGACGATCCCACTGCGGACGAGAAGGGCGCCCCGCTGGACATCGATGATGTCCACATGCTTCTGCAAGGTCAGAACTATTCATGCTTACAGACCTGCTGATAAAAAAAGCTAATTGTACATATTTAATGTTTTGTATTAGCTGACAATCTTTTCAATCAGTACAAGAACCTTCAGTCCTTTCATGTCCTTGACCATAAGGGTGCCTATGTATTTATCTGATTCTTAATGACAATTTAGTCTTATTTTCCCTGCCCTGTTGCTTTGGAGTCTGACTCACTGACTCATCTGCAAATGCCTCTTTAAACAAAGCGCTGTTGAGGGTGTGGCTGCTGTTTGTGCGGGCTGTGTGTTTGTTGTCATCCTGAACTAGGTAGATATCACTTAGCAACGATCTTGACATGTTAGTTATCTCATTTTTCTCTTGTTTTAAAGTATGTAATAAAAATGTAAAAAAAAAAAAACGAATGTTCTTTTTTATTCTGTTTGCTGTATACTGAGATTGCTAAAAAGAGCATGTAAGAATACGGAGACGTGTGTGTGACTCCTGCTCTTAATCAAGTGACAACTTTTTAAAAGTTTACAGTTGGTATATGCTTGATGGTGAATGAAGGCGTGCAGGCTGTAAATCATGTTGATTCATATCACAATGGTTTGATTTTCATTACAGTTAATAAAGGAGTCACATTATTAAAGTCTCCTTTAAATTCCGTCTCCATTTGCTTGCAGTTTATTCTGGTTTGTTAGATTCTCTGCCCGTACTGGCTGGGGTCAGGACACACACTGCATGTAAGCTAGTTGCGGTGGGTGTTTACTTTGACTACTAGATTCATGGATGTTTCAGGTGTGACATCTTTTCTATATGTATTTCATCAGAGGTGTGATGTTTCTCTAACGCTGGATGAAAGATGTAAAGAAATACAGCAAGAAAAACTTCATGCGGTTTCGAGCCTTGTTATTTGCAGGTCAAAGCAGTAGAACAGTATGTTGTGTCAGGTTTCCAAATTCAAGTTCTAAATACAGTCTACAGGCTAAAAATATACTTCCACACTGTGCCGTGTCTAATTCATGCTTTTAGGTGGGCCGTTCTTGTTAATAACCTGTAATACAGGTGTTTAGAATCCTGTAACAACTCCCATGTATCAGTGCTCGGCTTCTTTTGTTAAATGGGTGTTGCTGCTTTAAAAACCTTTTCTGTTTATATGAGGGCACACCATTAATGATTTAAATATTAGTGACAATTGTATATTGAAAAACTCTGTCCTTGCAAGTGATCTAGCTTAATTATTGAATTATTTGTTTTGAAGAACCAGACTTTTGTGGTGAGACTTAAATGTACCTAAAGGAAGCTAACATTTTTGTGTTGATTTGTGCTGAAAGGTTGAAGATGTGCATAGTAATAAATGTTAGGCCGTGTCATTAGTTTGTTATACTGTATATCTATCCTTCAAATATTTGTAATACTAAACATTCTCAACCAAGCAAAAAATTATTATCTCTAGCTAAAAATCAAGATAAAACCCCCTGGACTACAGATGGTGAAAGGTGATTGAGTTTCCTAGGGCATCGGGGTATATCCAAAGAAAGACTTTTTTTCTGCATAATTATCATATATTGCCAGGGAAAAAAACATATTCAAACCTAAAACAATGTAGGTTGGGATGCAGCTGTGTGTTTGGGTTTGAGCTATTTTTGCAGCCATTTCTAATCTGAGCTTAAAATTAGTTACTGCATGAAACCACAAAACCATAAACGTTACTTTTGGCAAGATATTTACATATTTTTACTTAAGAGTATGCCATTTTTTTGTTGTGAGAGGATGAAGTTGTTGTAGAGAAAGCATGGAAACTGTGTAGTGCATTTTGGGTTTACAGCTTTGGACATCTTGCTCTTTGATTTAATAGTAGCATGTTACAGTAGTTTGGTCGTAACTGTGTTTGCACTATTTTTCTTTTTCTTCTACAGTGGAACAGGAGCAGGTTCAGAAGAGAACATTTACTAACTGGATCAATGCTCAGCTTTCAAAGGTAACGTTTAAAAAGCTGTAATTTTGCATAGAGATTTACTTCTACAGAATTGGGAGAAACTCTGTTTTTATTAATTTAACAAAAGCAAAAGTGGATATGGAAGGGGTCAGTGGGGTCATGTTTGGGAATGTTTTTATGGCTGGGTTTTGCACATATGGCAGTGGGTACTATTGACCGGATGAGATGTCTTGCAAAGCACCAAAAAGTCATGCTTTGTGTACAGCATAATGCCATGTTCATGTTCAATTTCCATAAAGATTCTACAGTGGGCAGCAGCCAGCTAACTTTTCCATTCTCATTCTCTTTCAATTCTTGATAAGATATTACAAAGAACAGTACTGTGCAAAATGTTTGAGTCAGCCAACATTTTGTCATATTTAATTGAATTTAAGTGCCTTAATATGCTATTAAAAGATTTGTTGCTTATGTAACAACCTCAGCAGCAACCTTATTTCCTCTCTTGTCTGTTCCAACCACTCAGCATTTAGCATCACCAGTATACTAATCTTTGGGCTGATCATCATGAACATCATGCCTTAAGTTACATGGCTTTTTTATGCTTGAAATATGCATAGGTCACTGGTTTTTGCTTGACAAGCAAAAAAAAAAAAAAAAAGAACCTACAAGAAAGTCTCTTTTGGAAGTAAAATATAAACAAATGAGGTTTGACTCAAGACTATTGCACAGTACTGTACATACGAGATTCCACCAACCTGTTGATTTATGGATGTGATCATTCATCTAAATTGCCAGTATGCAATGCTAATACCCACATGAAGCTGCTTAAAAGAAACGCAGCTATTCTATATATAAAATATGTACTGGGTTTTCACCCATTTTTTCCGCTGGCAAAGTCATTTTGCACAAGTTTCCATGTGATACAATTTCAATTCTTTGTGCAAATCAAGGATAATTTATTAATCAACAAATATAATCAATTTGTGCTTGTTGCTAAATAGTCTGATCTTTACTGCAAAGCACCTCTCTAGATTAACTTTACAGTAATATACTATATTATTACCATACAACAGACATTACCATGGTGGGTACCATAGGAGTTAATGAAGTACCAGGGTAGGTATTATGGCACTTCATTGTGAGTACTATAGTGTATACCACAATACTTTGGAAAAATCCATGGTATTTATTGGGTACTACAGTGGCTGCCAGTACAGTGCTGTACCATATTATATACTGTATGTTAGTACATTCTACTGGTATGGTATAGTACAGGTGGTGCCATATTATTGTATGTAATGTTAGGAGTTTGAATATAAACCATGGTATTTAATAATGTTACATACATACAATGGTGCCATACTATATAAATATTACCATTATGGTACATAAATTTTATAACATATTTTTGACAGTATCTTGGTCTGTGTTCCAATATCCACTCTATTACTGTACATGTTAGAACCATGCATTATAATCTAGTACACGTACCACTATACCCAAGTATGCACTGTGGTAGAACCATGTACCATAGTGTTGTGCATGCATTATATCAGCAAATAGGTGCATGTACCCTGACCATGTACCATGAAACTGGAAAATTACCATGGTACTATACAGGCACTGTTGCTTTACACCTCCAGGGTCGGGGTTCGTTTCACGCCTCGAGTCAATGCGCATGGAGTCTGCATGTCCTCTCTGTGCCTGGTGGGTTTCCTCTCACAGTCTAAAAGACATGCAGACTAGGTTAATTGGCGTTCCAGAATTACCCATAGTGTGTGACTGTGTGTGCTCTACGATGGCTTGGGTTTCCATCCGCCTCGTGCTCTAAGTCTCCCGGGATAGGCTCCAGGCGGTATAGATGATGAGTAAGTGAGTGGGAGAGGTACCATCAGACTATTGGGTATCCAGAGTCTATCCCAGGAACACTATAGTCTTTATGTGACTGGAGTGGTGACTAACTGAAATATAGTCTTGAGACTGTAGAAGTGCTGCTTCTCTATTTTTGCATTTTTGCATTCTATTGCCAGATATTTTACTGTTTTCGGCACACAGCTAAATTTTAAACTAATCTAAACATCTTAAAGCAGGTTTTCTACTGCACTGAAATGTGAATATCCAGAATGCTTTTCTCTCTATGTATTACATAATGATGCAATGGTTGTGTTTTCCAGAGAAGCTCTCCCTCCTTGGTGCAGGACCTGTTTGCAGACCTCTGTGACGGAGCTCGACTGCTGGACCTGCTGGAGGTCATGAGTGGCCAGCTCCTGGTGAGTGTCATAGATTCACTTCCATATATATTTATTAATGCCAGGCAGTGTAAGTGCAGAATATCAATCCCCCGTTTTGTTTGATGTCCCCACAGAAACGAGAGAAAGGCCGTGGATTTTTTCAGCAGAGGGGAAATATTGAAACAGCTTTAAACTTCTTAAAAAATAAATCAGTGAGGGATTGATTTTGCCTTTTTTTTAACATACTGAATAATAATGAATACAAAATTTATAATTATATGATATTTTATCAGCTTGTTAAGTTTTTCTTTCCCTTTTAGATCAAGCTGGTGAATATAAACATCCCTGATATTATAGAAGGAAAACCTTCCATCATTTTGGGCCTCATTTGGACCATTATTCTACGCTGTCATGTGAGTATCACATCAGTTACAGAAAGTTCCCATGAGTATCGATTTATATAATCTGTGTGTCCCGTGTGTACTTCAGGGTATTTTCACATTTAACTGTTATAGATTCAACCATGTATTTCACCGTGCAATGGTATTATATTAATCAAAGGGGTACATTTGAAACTTTCGTTGAAATGGATGGTTTAATTCCACCGAAAGATGCATTGTGATCCTTTTTAGTGACAAATTAGGTCAGGGCACTTGGGATGAAGCTGCAATTGTTCACGTCTGCTACAAAGAAAATACTCCTGTTTGGTGTCAACCACAGGACTAGCATTGAAATGAGAACAAAATGTTTCAAGGTCTATAAAAAACGTTTCTCATAGTCACAGCCTTAACAAAACTTGAACACATTTGCTATGCTTATCTATGCTGAATTTCCTAATCATTCCTGTAACTGAAAAAAAAACCCTGTGAATTCCTGCAGATAGAGGAGTTAGCCTGCACGCTGTCCTTCGATTCCCGTTCTTCGTCTCTGGATTCTTTATCCAGTCTAGATTCGGCTCCCGGGACCCCTGTCCGAGGCAGCCCTATTCCACGGAGAGCGTCCCCCATCCATTCACGCTTTCGCCTCTCTGCTAAAAAAGCCCTGCTCCTGTGGGTGCAAGACCAGTGCCAGAAGTGTGTTTCAGCTCCTCAGTTTACTCAATTTTAGTCCAAAAGTGCTTTTTACGTTTTTTTTTTGTTTTTTTTTGCCAGTTTACACTGATCGACGTTACATTCTTCTTTTGCCAGAGTCGGCTCTTCAGTCAGTGTAAAAGATTTCAAATCGAGCTGGAGGAGTGGTGTTGCGTTCCAGGCTATCCTCTGCTCCTTGAGGCCAGACCTAGTGAACATGTCTCTGACTCAGACGAGGAGCAACCGGGAAAACTTAGAGGAGGCATTCCGCATAGCTCAGCAGGAACTGGGTATACCCAGACTGCTTGAACCTGAGGGTGGGTGTAATTTATGTCTTTTTTTACAGCTTGAGGAATTTCACAAATTTCATAATGGTAATTACAGCTTAAGTGATAATAATCAGAGATGTGTGTTGACACTTTAGAATGATACAACTAAAAATGTAATCACATGCCACAATTTTTTCATTTGTCCAATTTTAGATATTGATGTCAGTCACCCAGATGAAAAGTCCATAATGACATATGTAGCCCAGTTCCTGCAGTACTCTAATGATATTCCCTCAGGTGATGATGATCTTGAGGTACGTCTTCTGAAACTCCAGACAAGCAAATTTAAACTATTTGTATACAGGACTTTCTATACGAGAACTATTGAGACAAAGCATAAACTCATTAACTGTTGTCAGCTAAAATCCCACATCATATATACAGTAACTCTAGACGTTTGCCGGGTTTTGCTCTTATTATCCATTTTCTTCTTGTCTCTTTTATTTTCCTTCTTTTGTGCCTGTAACTGTATCTTACATCTTGACATTAACGTCTGTTTCTGGTTCTTCTGGCTCATTCCTTCTGCTGTCTTTTGGGCGTAGCTGCAAACTCTCGTCTTTCCTACATGCTTTTCTCCTGTCAACCTCCCCACCTACTGCACACCTGCTATTCTGGCTTCGTCTCTGCATCAGGTGCAGATGCAAAGCTTCACTTTTGTTACTGTACTTCTACAACAGTGATAACCTTAACAAATTTGAACATTTTACAACAAGACTTAAATTTTAACCAATTCAGTCTAACTGTCTGGGATTATGCTGCTATATGTGCACAGGCATCACCCAGTCAGAAGGTCAGAGAGATGACTTGTTGGCTTCAGCAGGCCTATCAGGAACTGTTGGATGTGTGGTCCCCCACAGAGTGGGAAGGGTACAGCAGACGGTATCAGGTGAAATCATGCATCCAGCCTCTTTAAGTTTCCTTTGTCAATGTGTACTTTGGTTTAAAAATGGCTTATACACATGTTTGACAGTGTTCTGAATGCATTTACTGCCATTTTTCCTAATAAAAACTAGAATCTAAGAATATGTGTACACACATAAAGCACAATACTTATTTGATACAAATACAAAACAACGAAGGGGACAGCATCCTTGCAAACACAAAACCATTTAAGTGTGGTATTATCTTGTTCTAAGCTTGGGGCTACATAATAAAGGAAGGCCTTGGTGCGGTTCCCACCCAATGCCCAAACCCCAGGTACTGGATGTGGTGCAGGTCCCAAGCCCGGCTAAAATGGGAAAGTTGCATCAGGAAGGGCATCTAATGTAAAACCTGTTCCAAGTTGTGTGCGGATCAGATGGTGGCAGCTGAAAGACCAACATCATAGTTTTATAAATAAACAAAATAAAATATGACATTGTTTCAACATTTGACATCAGCTGAGCATATTATTAATTTGATGTAACATGTTTTTAATGGTAAAAGTATATGGTTTTTGCCATATTTTGGGCTGGGGTAAACAAATTTTTTAACTCTTTACTCTGTTACTTTAAACTCAAACTCTTTTAGATTAGGTAACTGCTTTAGATGTCATCAACTCTACTAGTAGCTTATCTGAACAAACAATTAACAAGTGTCAATGAGCAGTAGGATGAAAATCTTCTAAAAATAACTCCTAGTAGTTTGACGGCATGGCCAAGGGACATGACAGGACTGTTTTGATCTAGGCATTCCAGAGCTTTGTGGGGTCATTCTATGAACAGCGACGTCCAGTGATTCCAATGCTGAATGCAATGAAACGATGCCCCAAACTGACAGAGGAGCAGGTTGCCCTAAGACAGGCTTGGGACAACATGGAGGACAGGGTGAGTTGCAGCAATGTTGCACATCGATTAAGTAAAGGAAGAGATACAGGGTGATTGCATTACTTTGCATAGTGAATAGTGTGTTGGCATTTAATGGCATTTTTTGTACAGCTGCAGAAATACCAAACTGAGCTGGATGTAGCTTTGCCTGCTCCTTTAAACACTTTGGCTCAGTGGCTACATAGAATAGAGGCAGTACTTTCTGAGGATCAGGGCGACTCTGGTGACCACGCGAGTGCTGCCCGAACTGCCAGAGACAAGCAACAGCAGCTCAAGGTTTCTAAACCCTGCCAGTTCAACTGCTTTTTCAGAGTTAACTATCAAGGCTTATTAACATGGTAATTAAATAAACAATTCCTCCAGGAATTAATGCCAGACATGAGTGGCCACTTGGATACACTATATCTGTTCCACGACACAGACGAAGATGGTTCCTCTCAGGTTCCTGCTGAAAAACTTGATGAGCTCAAGAAACGGTGGGATTGTCATTTTTTCTTAGCCAAAGAGTGTTTTTTGTTTGTAGAAATAATATATTTTTTAAATAGATTTATTTAATTATAATTTATTTTAATAATTTATTTATTTAATATATATGTTTACTATTTAATATGTTTTTTTAATTAAGAAATAGTTCTAAATAAGTAAAACAGAAATCTCCCCAAAATATTTTTTACTGCAAGTCTTTAGCATATATTTTTGAAACTATAATTCATGCAGTTTCACCAATGCCAGAGTGATAGCAAAGTACCATGGCGTCAAGTTGGAATACTGGGAGCACTGGCACCATGTCTGTGAGCTTTTAAACCACCTGAAGAGCAAGCTGACTGTCTGGCGAGGACCATATGGCTCTCAGGAGTCTGTGATGTCCTTGCTGCAGGACTGGGATGTAAGTCATATTGCTTTGCGGAACATACAGGTGATAAAAATATGACGTTTCTTAGTAAGGATGGATCTATTATCCTCAAGTCTTCAGAACAGCTTCTGTGTGCTTTGGGATATAGTTTACAAGCCTATGGTCTGTTGTGTAATGAATAAATAAAAAGCATTCCTCAAGGACATATTTTCTTAATCAGGGTTTTAAGGATTTTAATGTTAGCTGAGAACAAAAGATCTTACATAATTGTTTAATTGAGTTGCGATCTGGTGAATGGGAGGATAAGGATGATGGATCCTGTGAGCCCTTATGCTCTATGTAAATGGATATTGGAAGAGATTGATTAGAATTGTTTTCATTATGATTAAGGTGATCTCAAGAGTAATTTCTTAATAGCTTAAGAGAGCCAGCAGTTTATATTTTTCCTTTTGAAAGAGATGTGAGTGAGTGGGTGAATGAGTAAGTGGGCTAGAGAGAGAGATTCAAGTTAGAGTATAGAAGATACAATACTACACAGACTAAATTATGTATTAGGTTAATATACAATAGAGCCTAATCTTGTGATATCAGTTGTCTAAAATATTTATGCATGCACACTACATTAGGATACCATCGAGAAGCAAGGCCTGGTGTCCGTGTTAATAGCAGCACTCCAAAAGCTGAAAGAGACTGCCAGCACATACACTGGCAAGGCAGCCCTGGGTAAGTGAATCCAACTGAATTGACCAAAAGTATTAAGAAAGTGAAATTCAATGTTTTAATAAATGCATACCCTTTTAAAATATTTTAAATAACGAAAAACAAGATAATAAGAATAATTAGTTATTTTATGCAATTAAATTGCTATATAGCCTTGTCGGGACATGTGAGAACTAATTAATGAGATCACCTGTTTTGTGCACAAGCAGAACTACTTGCAATTGTACTCCATGGCATATGTTGTTTACATATGTGTTCATCATTCAGCACAAACACTTTTATGGACATCTAGTTAAATTTAACACTTAACCTAAGTTTTATATGCTTTTTTTAGTACTGTTAACAGGATAATCATTTATTACCAAAAACTGAAATTTTAAACACTCATTTGAGGCTGAAGAAATTTCATGTTATCTTTAAGCTGCAGTTAGTGTGTATGGGAAACCATGTCTACATATTCTTACATGTGAAAAAAAGAACAAAATTAGAGTCTTTTGACTTTATTCTTGACTAAGAATTTATTCAGACAAGAACATAAATTAGTTGAGGAAAGCCACAAATTAAAATAACATATTTAGATTGCATTGTCTAAGTGCCAGTAGACTCAGTTGGGAGGGAAATATATATTTTTTTATAATATTCCCTAAAAAATTATTTATTTTTTATAAAAATTATTCCTTAATAAGACCTAAATTGACACACCTGTCTTCTCTGTACAATTCACAATGTTTGTCTCCATCCTGCAGCAGAGGACACTGGGACAGTTAAGAGACAGGTGAAGGGGGCTGTGAGTGAAATAACAGTGAGCATAGAAGAAGCACACACTTTAAGGAGCACTATGGACCGTGTGCTGGCATCATGGAAGTCATACAAACACTGCTCACACTCACTAAAAGTCTTCTTGGACCAGTCCCAGGCAGGGCAGAAGGTAATGAATCGATCAGTTCATAGCATGAACATTTTAGGTGATTAAAACCTAATTATACATATTTAAACAACAAAAAATATATATAATAATTACTATTATTTTTTATAGTTTTATATTCAGGGCATTGAACAGATTAGAGCAGCCTTAATCCTGAGCAACATATCTGTTGTTTATTAAAGAAAATACTGTACCATAAATCTAAAATCTCATTTAAGGAGGTTTATGCAGTGTCAAAAAACACGACAAACAGATTTTGCATTAAACAACATGATCGTATTTGGAAAGTGAGGTTAGAAAACTAACATTAACTGTAATATACTAAGTGACTAAACCCACTGGACACACAGACGAACAAGCACAATACAGTCATGTATTTCTTTATTATCAAGTATTTAATTCTTCATTATACTCTGTAACCATACATTCATGTGGGTAGCTAGAGCCTGGTACAGTATATCTGTTGTATGACTTCTAAGCTTATTATGTGGACAGCAAGAACAGAGTTGTAGGCTGTATTTAAAGGCTACTAACAGGCTTGCTGTGCTGGACTGATTTAAGATGTGAAGTTAAAGTCGTGTCTTCTTATATAGTATGAATAGGAAAGGTTGCCGAGAAGGAAATATCACAGCCTTGGTGGTATATTAGATTTTCACCGTATGTGTATTTCCTTTCCTGTTAATGGTGCAATCAATTATGGCAATTTTATGGAAACAATTGTTAATTTAATTTTTATTTTACTAATACGCAAGACGTTCTTTGTCTACTTATAGGCAATCACAAAGTATTAGGTCTGTACATAAGAAATATAGAACTGCATGTAACGCATTTGGAGTTCTTTCTCTGTAATTCTATAATTGATTCATCTTCATAAGGCACTCATTTCTACCACAAGAGGATTTTTTTAACATCCAATAATCTCGGTATTTAACTTAAAAAAACATGAATCTGTTATGCTTGTGTGTGATGCACAGGTCCCTGATAGACTGTCAGAATGGAGCTCTCTCCAGGCCCTCCTGAATGAAACAGGAAACTTTTTGATTGAGACGACGGACAGCTCCACCAGATCCACTTTTGCAAATGAGCTTGGTAAACTCAACAGAAGATGGGCAGACTTCATCAAGAAGAAAACGTTTGTGCGTATGAATGCTGCCATTAGCAGATTTTTGTTTATCCCAATAGACTTTTAATATGTTTATTAATATGTCTGATTCTTGCTACTTTTTCCATTTTTGATTTGTTTTGTCTGCAGGCAGTGCCAGCACAGCAAGTTAGCAGCACAGCCCCGTGTGCACAGGCTGCAGAACACCTAGTCCAGGAAGCAGGGTTTATGCTAAGGGAGGCCATGGATGTGTCTTCTGAAACGCTGCACGTGTACAGGAAGAGACTGCAGGTACATCAAGACTTCATTCCTCACCCACATCACACACATATCACATAGAATCATGAAAATTATTTGAAGAAAATAAAGAAGGAAGCATTGGAAAAGTTTTTAGAAATTCTGAAATGTGGCATAATAATATATTTCATAATGTGGGTTGTGCTGAATTGTTCCCACTGTGCAGATAAGTTTCACCAATGTGAGTGCCAAGTTATAGAAATTCAGAGACAGTATCAAAAGCCACAAAATGTCTACTATTTAGTATGTTTTAGTAGTAAAGACACCAATGGTATGCTTACTTATTTAGTCCTATACATGGCAAAAACACAGTATTGGTGCTGATTTAATTTTTTTTATGTTGTATATATAATACAGAAAATGTGTGTGCCAAAGAAGCTACAGTACTTCTGAAGTTTATGCAACATGGAAGTGACCAATCTTGCTTCCTTGAAAAATTTCGAGTTGCTAACTTCAGCTGTTCTGGAGAGATGATTTTAAATGTGCCCCAAAAATGGCAATTTTATCAGAATTATACTTGTACGTGCATGTTATTCACAAGTTCTGACGCGTATCTTTCTTGGTACACTTGGTTACTCACAACTCAAAGTCCGTTGAATTCT
>JAOVVA010000035.1:1571829-1584390 GCA_028565275.1 Leiocassis micropogon
TCTGTAGTGTCCGTAACCATGTCAAATTCATGTTGCAATATCTTAACAATTTTGCATTTTAGAATAATACACTTTTTAGGTTTATGTCTTTTTATGTTAAGTCTGAATTGGCTAAGTTTTATCAGAATGAAATTAAGATAAAAATTTTAAGGTTTGAATAAAAAAAATCATGAAATTGAATTTAGCAAATGTTTAATTATAAAATACATTCCTTTTTATCTGATAAAAATATAAATGTGTATGCATATTTAAATCAAAACGAAGCATGGATCGGGAAATAAAGAACATTAAGTATTATGAAAAATGGTGTAATTTGATCCTATCTCAAAATGAACTTTTTCACCTAGGTGAGACCCTTTTAGCACCAATGCTATGTTTTGGCTGTCACCATATTGCAAGCGACCTCCTGATGAGATAATTTGTGCCATTACTGGTGTTAGCCTAGATTAATATGATTGAAGATGAAATGGTAGATGTCCATACTTTTTTTTATATCTCTTTTAGTGTTGTGTATTGTTCTTTTTCCACAAACCATTCAGGCCATGGGAAAGAAAATTTCAGACTTAGGCTTGCACCTATTGTCTTCATCTCCACAATTTAGTGAAGAGACGCTGCAGAAGCTGAAACACACACTTCCAGAGGTACTGTAATTGCAGCTTCTTTTAAAAGATTTTCTCACACTATCAGAGTATCTCATAAGGGCATGGTATGATTTAAGTAAAAAGCATCTGACATCTGAGATTGTGTGTGTGTGTGTGTGTGTGCGTGTGTGTGTGTGTGTGTGCAGATAAGGCAGGCTCTGGGTGAGGCGGATCAGGCATGTGGGGAGCTGCAGAAGACAGCGTCTCACCTCGAGGGTAAGCTTGCTGAGTTGGGCCACTGGAACACAGAGGCCATGGAACTTTGCCAACATTTGAGAGAATCACAACACAGGGGCCACCAAGGGCCTCACCCTACAGTTAAAGTAAGCATTCAAAGCACATCAATTCAGTGCCAATAATACACATTCATGATTAGAAGCTTGATTGTTATGTGCTCTGTCTGGTTTGCAGTCACTAGTTAGTAGAGGGCTGCAGCTGAAGACACAGGTGATGGCAGAAGGACAGGATCTGCAAGCTTTGCTGGAAAAACTGCAAGAGAACTCCTCCCTGCCCTTTCTCAGTGTGCATGCCCTACAGGGAATAGTGAAGCACACTGTCAAAAACTCTAAGGTAACCACAGAATATAGCTGTAAGAGCAAACAGATCACATCTTCTGTCGCGGTGCCAACCAATTGTGCCTGTCTTGTTTGTTAGGAGATCTTAGAGATGCTTACTTCTATGGGAGTAAAGCGTGAGGGGGAGACTGAAGCCGATCAGCCACCTCCGAAAGTTATCATTCGTTCTTACAATGCACCCGAGCCCCAAGTAAGAACTTCCCAGGAATATAAAACTGATACTGTTAAACCTAAGAAACCCTCTCAGAAGTCATTTACACAATCTCAGCACCAACAGAGGCCTGGCTACCCTCAGCAGACAGTCAAAACTGGCATTAAATCCAAGGTAGTTTTTCAGGCTGATCCTAAATTGCAGCTTCAAGCTCAGCCTGGTGTCCTGCTGAGTGCTGAAGACATAGAGATCATAAAGAACCAAGATCTTCTGCAATTTTCCACAGGAAAAGAGATGCATATGGAGTTTCAAACTGAGGATCAGGCTTTAAGTGTATGTCCTCAGCAGTTATCGGAGTCATCCAGCAGCTCTGTTGTTCAGTCAGTTACCTTACAGCGACAAAATCCTCCTTCTGAATCAAAATTCAAGTGTAAAACCTTGAGTGTTAACCCACAACAACAACATGGGCTCATGGCCAAGGCTCAAAGCCTTCCCCAGCCCATGGAGACATCACGCATGCATGTCAAGACACCAGTACAGGCTCAAATTCAGATACGTACACAGGGAGACGCACAGAGACTCACCCAGCTTGGAATATCACCCCACGCTCCAAAACACGCTCAGACTTGGCCCAAAGTTCTCAGTCCCAGCAAACATCAGAAACAACAAGGCCAAGTTAATGCCCCAAATCCTCGCCATGTCCCTGGGAAGAGCGAGGTGTTTTCCCGAGCTCAGGCAATGGCTAGGAGCAGGCTGAACAAGGCCAGAGAGCATCTTCATCAACACATTGAGGAGGTCATCACCATATTCAGCAACAAAATCATGTCTAAAGAGCAGGCCAAGAGGAAGCAGGTATATTTCAATCTAAATATACCATGTATTCATTTTTTGTACATATTTACCTATCTGACTTAACTCTTATGCTTAGTATTATAATCCCTGTAATGAAAACATGCCTTTGTCTTTTCCCTAACTGATCCTAATCCCCCTGTTAAAACAATTTTTTATGGGTAGCTTCTTAAGGCAATTAAAAATAGTAGAGCTGAGCTGAGCAATGCACATTTTTGGACCATAAAATATAATCAGAGGCTTGAACCAAATAAACTGACTGACTAATTTGCATTGCAGTAAAGTGTCACATTTTTGCCCTAGGATGTTTTTTAAAAGTAACTACTCAAATACTTGCAGTCTATGCCGTTTTGCCTAAAGGTTTATCATAAATGACAAGTTAAACTGTATATGCAGATCTGTGAACATGTGCAAGCAACATGTACAGACATTTCCATACATGTCTGCATTATTACGTGTAGTGGGCTGCTTGATTTTGGACGACCAGATGTACCTGATGCAGAACATCTCACGCATGACATTTAGTGGAGATTATGATTGTGTGGAAACACAACCCCTTCTTCGCTTTCAGTGCAAACACATTCACCTGTATATTAGTAAAAGTAAAAGTCTATCTCCCTTAATGTATTAATGTAAATATTTTTGACTTCTAGGGTGTACTGCGAAGGCTAAATCCAGCAGTGTTAGATGAATTCCTAGAAGCTGTGGAATGTGTAGGTGCCTTCTCTTCTGAAACCCAATTTCAGGACCTGGAAAAACTTTCTCTATCCGTCAAGGCCCAATGGGAGGTAGGCAAAATAACAAGCCTTACCTGACTGAGTGTTCTGTATCTGCATGTTGAACATGACTGATAATATTAGAGTAGTTTTGTTCATCATTGTCATAAATGTTTGTTTTTATATAGCATGGCTCTTGCATTTCCAACAGCATTGTTTCTATTTATCAGTAGATTAGAACCGCAACTTGTTCTTTACGTTACTCGAACTATTACCGGTAATGTAAATTTCTATAATGCATTTACACCGATTAGCCATAGAATTAAAACGCAAAATATTGAGCCCAGTATTGTGTGGGTTCCCCAGTCGGGGCCCCCTGGCCCCTCAGGTTGGGGATTCATGGAGTGCTGTGGGTTGCAAGTTGAGGCCTCCATTAATCTGATTTGTTTGTTCGGCACAGCTCATGGATGCTCGAATGGATTAAGATCTGGGGAATTTAGAAGCCAGATCAACAGCATTGAACTCTTTGCCTGCTTAGCCCCATACACGCCAGTGCTATGCTGGGTGTTCTGGTGCCTTTCTACCATAGCCAGTATTGTTTTCAGCAATTTGTTCTGCATTGGCTTGGCTGAACGGGCTAGCTTTGATCCTGGCATAAATGAGCCTAGGGTGCCCATGATCCTGTTGCCAACTTATTGGTATATCATTGATGATATTATTCAATTCACCTGGCAGTGGTGAATTGAATAGTGTTGTGACTCTCTGATGTATATGAGTTGTACATGAAATATGGGGCACACAACATATAGCACAAAGGTTGAAGCCTTTCTTTAACTTACAGTACCAGAATCAGTCAAATATTAATTTCTGATTAAGATCAATTACATTCCTTCCTTAACTGACGGAATCAAAAATGCTCAATGCATTACTGTGAGTTACTCACGATATTATTTAACAGCAATATTGTGGTTTCAAATCCTGAACCTTCTAAGCAGCCACAGTTGGGTCCTTGATCAAGTGCCTTAATGTTCAATAGTTGTGTTGCATTCTCTCAAAAATTTTAATTCCTTTAGATAAAAGGCTCTAACAAACATATAAACCTAACTGTGAAAGTTATTAAAGTGAGGGAACCACTGCAAGCAGAAAGTTAGTTAATTAACACGTATCAATAACTTCCCATAACTGTACACCTGTTTAAGCTTATAGCTTGCTGTTATGCTTATTGTATAACTCCCATAAGCTGGGTGGTTAGGAAGGGCTAAACGTCTACTGTATGTCTTGCCACCTAGGATGTCCGTTTGGCAATTGAGTCCTTTATGCCTGAGTTATGGCGAGAGGTTGAGCGCAGGCAGTCAGTTAATGTGGCTGTTTTGAGGCATGACATAGACACTAACACAGAAATACCAGCCTGTGATCCAGACCAAGTGTGCAGTGAACAGGTACCTCTAACATTTCACTCCCTAAAATGCATGACCCTGTATAAATGCATGCTTTAAGGAATCATTCCAATCATCAGTAGTTGCTTCTATTGTCTTTAGGATATTAAATAGACATACATTTAATTGAATGTAAATCAGTTCATTTCAACTGATGGGGATGCATTTATAAATTAAGGTTTGCTTCATTTCTTATAACTAAAAGAAACACGGGGCTCTGCAAGTTTTGCTGCCTACGGTCTATTTAGTGAAGGAAGTGGAACAACAAGAAAACAAACATGAGTTCAAAAGAGAAACGTGTCAATGGATACCATTCAAATCATTCTAATCCAAACTAATCAATTTGGTAGAGTTCCCAGAGATTCCTGATGTGTTCAATCCTGCAGTCATTTAAAAAAAAACCTGAATCAGTGCAGTTATGATTCATGGCTGTTGTGCATGTTTGGGCAGCCTGCAGGGTGTAACCAAAGGGCGTTGCCTCTTTGCACTGATCAACGCTTGAGCTTTGCTTTTTGCGTAATAATTTTTTTTCTTCTACGCAGTCTATACATACTGTCTGTAATAAGAGCTTCACTGTGATTTTTCAAAATGGTTTCTCTGACATGGCCCAGTATTACATCAACCAGCTGGTGTAGTAAGCTAATGCATGGAAATGGCCATATTAAGAAGATCAGCCGAGTCTAAACTAAGGAATTTGACTGAAAAATTAAGTGTAGCCAAATATGAATAAGGTATAATAATTGTGTTGTGCTCCCAGCTGGTATGCATGTGTATACAGGGTATTATGGAAAGCAACATGCTCGGGGAAATGCTGTAGCTCATTTGTTACACACGCTCTAGTCACACATCAGTATCTTGTTCTCAACCCTGATGGCCGCTCATTATTTTATAAGCAAGGATGTCACCAGCAGGGCTCCATACGGTATGGACTGTAAGGTTTAAATGGATGTGTAGTAATGTAGCATTCATATATATACTGTATATATTGTGCTGTACATCTACCTCCAGGCATGCTACTTAGTAGTGGAGCCTCAGGAACGTCTGGATACACTTCACAAGCTCAGCACCACCCTGAGCTCTCCAGCAAGCTCCTCTAAGCCCACCACCCATTTGACAGAGTGTGACGGCAAAGTAAAGACTGTCCGCTACCAAGTTAGTCCAAGCAGCAACATTAAACCATGTCAACAACGGTGAGGCTTGAAACTGTGTTTATTTCTATATTGATCTAGCTGGAAAAAAAGTCACAGTCCTGATTTATCCATGCATGCGATGTCACTTCTAAATTATGGTGGTTTACTTGTATGCATTTTGTTCTTATGAGCAGTGAGGGAGCACAGAGGAGAGAACCTGAGCTGCCTTATTCACAGGTATGTGTCCATAATCACATGAGTTTATCATTAAGCCTATAATATTCAGCAGGTGTGTGTGAATTAAATGTACTGTCAATGTATAGAAATGTTGAGAACCACACACCCTGGTTCTCCGAAGCCATTGACACCGCCTGTAACACCGACTCATCTCTTACTCTCACAGGTCATTGTACATACTAAGAGTGGGGAGACCAAACAGACTGCAGAGAGGACTGTCATCCACACTACTGAAAGACAAGAAGTGGGGGAGCCCATAAAGAACACTCAAAGCAGGTTGACCATTTTGGCATCATTTGTCTATTTTTACAACACGTACAGTACCTTTTAACAATGCTTATATTTTAGTATTACTACGTACAAGTATGCTCATCCAGCAGTGTGAAATTAATTCCCAGAACCCTATCTCATTTTAATAGGACCACCTGTGCATCTGCTCATGTATGAAGTTATTATATCATTGTCATTATATCATGACTGAAGGAGCAGCACACTGCGTAAAATCATGTGAAATCTGAGATACTGGTGTGTGTTAAAATCCCAGGAGATCAGCAGTTTATGAAATGCTCGAACTGGCCTGTCTGGTACCCACAACCATGCCTGGTTAAAGCCACAGATAAACTTTTTTTTTTTAATGGGAGTTTGAATTTAAGCTCTTGACTTGTGGCTGCATGATTTCATGTGTTGGGCTGCTGCCACATGATTACGTGCTTCGATAACTACATGAATCTGCAGGTTTCTAGGTGTTTCTATGAAAGTGAATTATCAGTGCATTTATCTACGTAATCTTTCCACATTTTCTCTCCACTTCACTTTGCGAGACCCCCTATTAGCCAGCTCTCCCCTAGCACGACAGCTACCAAACATGTTAACACATGCTTCCTGTGAAACACATGACGATTTCGCATCTTGATGAACCGCAGCTCGTGTTTCATCAAACAGCAGCTGACCACACTTTGAAAGAAAGTGTTAACTGCCCTCTTCCACATGCATGACTTTACAGATGCCTATGATGGGCTCACATCATCACTTTTATAATTACTTACATTTCCTATGTCTATTAGGTTAACAATAATTTTCTGAACAATTTGTAGTAGTTGCTACATAATATGCCCTAATGTGAACATCTGCCTAATAGCCACGAAACTTAAGGAATTAAATCATATCACGCATCTCAAAACATAGAATTAACTGAGAGCTATCATAATTCATCATCAAGCTATCATGATGACATTAGTTTATATAATTTTCTGTGCAATAACTAGTCTATAAAACCACAAATATACCAAAGTAAAAACAATGTGTCTTTGTTTTTTTTTTTTTTTTTTTTTTTTAATGTCCCAGTTACATGGCTGCACTCTCAGCATTTAAACAGCAGCTGCAGATGAACAGCGAGCAACTGAGCCCAGATTTCCTTACAGACTCCATCCTGTCATCTGCCACCATAAACAAACACCTCGAAGATCTCCAGGTGGGCTTCAATATCTCCTGGACATTCCTCATTATCAAGCTCCATTATCTGTTATCGTGTTCACTCTTTTTATGCATTTTTATTACGTATGATTTTATTACAGTAATGTTCTTGTAAAACAACTCATGCCCAGTTGTATGTACGTGCTTCACTCAAACAATACAGGGCTAAGATTGAGAAACTTACAAATTTACTGAATGTATTTGTTAGTAGCTTATACACACTTTTCCCTCAAACCATTTGATTTTCTCGGTTTATTTTCCTCGTCTTTTCCCAGTTAAGAGAAATGTTTATTCTTATACAATAGTTCCAAGTAATCTGATTGGACGAGAGCCATTCAAGGAGTGGTGATAATAGACAGTAACAGCACTGGGACGTTTAATTATATGTTTCACTTATACAGTAGTTATCTTATCCTTAAATAGACTATCTGTTAGCATGGGTGAAAGAAAGACCTGTATGATCCACAGGACTGAAAAGAGGTGAGAGCAGCTGCCTGCCAAAACCCACATCAAAACCAGTCAAGGAAGCACTTTCAGCAAGAAAACACATCTGATAACTTTGTCATGTTTTACACCACTTTGTCTCCTTAGTAATTACTTATAAGTCGTTCTGAATGGCCTTCGAACCATCCCTGTTTTTCTGTTCACGCCTAACACAAGCTACGAAGCTAACTAACCTTTAACACTAGGCGGAGTCCCAAATCCCTCTCTAACCACTGATCAAGGGCACTATTTGGTGTGTGGAACAAGGGATTGCAGACCCTAGAGCACTAGCTTTCCATTTTACGTCATTTTCATTCATCCCCGGAAACCCAGAAGCTAACTGATACTTTAAAGCAGAATATCTGGAAATATCAAGCAAAACGCATAAGTTTCTTTGGAAGGTCCACCACCTCCATGGTTTATTTTTCTCAACTTTTGGCTACACAGTACCTTTAAGAATTTAAAACTACTTTCAACCTTGTTAATTACATGAACTGTGGGTCGCTAATGGTCACCAGCTCTGCTAGTCAAGGTTAGTTAGTTTTGACGGAAGGATGTGTTGGTAGAGCAAAATAACTGGTTCAATAAAAAAACAAATGATAAATCATCTCTTGAAAATAACTAGTGTTTCTGGAACTGTTGAATAAAAGCAATATCACACTCAAGTTCATGCTGCTGTACTGAATATCCGCACAGCTGTGATAAATTCTGCATTTAGGCTGTGCCCTTGTGCCTACAACCACATCATGTCCATGCTGATATTCAGTACAACAGCACTCCCTCTTGTTCGAATCTAATGTTACTTAAGTTTTGACTACACATTTTATTATTAAATGTAATGTGTCTTTTTGATTTTTCTTGATTTCTGTGGTATTTTTAGGTCTTGAGGCAGCAGACAGAGGCTTTATGGTTTGAATTTAAGCTCCAGAGCTCTTCATCTGTGGGGGTTGAAACAGACAGAGTTGAGCTCATTGAGCAGTGGAGGGGACAGCAGATCTGCCTTCATGCCAGGTTACGCATACACACGCACACACACACACACACACACACACACACACACACACACACACAGACACGCAAACAGAGCATAATCATGTCTCACTCCTTAAACTGTTCTTTTTCTATGTAGGATGAGGTCACTCAAGAGTGCTTTGGAGTTTTTAGAGCCAACTGATATTCGTATCAAACGGATCTCTGATCAGGTGGAACAGAATGTCCAAAAAACTTTGGACATCAAAGGCTTTGCCCTCACTGATTTCACAACAATACATGGAGACATAAAGGTATTTCCTTCTACCTATTTCGACAAATATATTTACAGGAAGAAAAACACAACATAATAACAGAACATAATTTCAACTTCCTAATGACCAAATTTGCTTCTAATGAATTTTTAGCATCAGGCCCTAATAATATGTGCACCCACTAACTATCACAATCTATTCCTTTATCCAATATTCTCTAATATACTTATTATTTACTGATGCCATCAGCTGGTGGGGGATCACATCCAAAAAGAACTGATGATCCTTTCTGAGGCAGAGACTAAGGTGACCATCTCTTCAGACCTGAGTGAGACTGAGCTTCAAACCCGTCTCACACTACAGAAGGTAATCCAGAATTGTACACAGCGCCTGCAGCTACTGGACCATCGACTGAACAGAACGCAGTCGGTGCTCTGTGCTCTGGGACTCTACTTGAATCGTTTACACCAGCTGAATGGGGAGGTGTCCGCATCTGAATCTGCATTAACAGCAACACCGGACTGCAAACTAGCAGGCATCAAGGAGAAGCTTCAGCCCGCTAAGGAAGAAGCTGCGAAGATTGACTGCATGCTAAAGGATGCTGGGATGAGTGTAACTCTGGATGGAAAACCAGGCAGCTGTCAAGATTTAGTGGCCAGATGTACAATAGAGATCCAGACTGTGGAAAGGAGAGGAGTGCAGAGCAGCAAAGAGGATGAGAAGAGGGAGCGAATGCTAAGGAAGAGGAGGAAAGCTCTGCAAGTCACACTGAATGAAGTTCAGGGATCTGTACAAAGGCAGGGCCTAAAAGAGCCCAGTCTTCCTGCCCTGCAGCACAGGTTAGAGGGAAAACAATGGACAATGTCCATTATGCTTGTTTTTGTGTTTCACAACATTGCAGAGGCAGATAAAGTGGCTCAAAAACCCACTCTTAATCCGTAATTCTGATGCTTAAACAATGGTCCTCAAGCAAGGTAGAAACTGCAACTATTTGTGTAGAAGTAAGAAATGATCTAGTTAAATAACCGATATTATTCCTGATTTGATCTGATTTCAACTCAATTCAGTTAAATTTTATTTGTATAGCGCATTTAACAACGAATATTGTCACAAAGTAGCTTCATGGAAAATTTATGTTTGTAATAAATGTATTGTCAAAATTGTTTAATGTAAGGAATGTGGACAAAATGATTAACTCCTCCAAACCGTCATAATTTATAGTACCCTTCCTACTGTATTAGATGTACTGTAATACTGTATTATTTTTACTACACTGTAATAAAAAAATTATTCCTACTATAGGCTAATGATGGTGATATGGAATAAATGACTAGATATATACAGTAGTCCATATCAAGTATAAATAAATATTAGGTATTAAATGACTTGAGATTTTATTCGGAACAATAATATTTTTTCTGTACTTAAGTATTACATTGTCTTTCACTGATATTTTTTTCCCACTAGTTGCACGTTCAAGTCTAACCGGGACTAAGTGTTCCCTTAATTTTTTTAAGCAATGAGTAAAAGTAATGTACTTAAATTAGCTGGGAATATTTAGGAACAAATATATTGCTTCTGTTAGAAATATCATGAAGCAGCTCATGCAACGGTTTGATACCCATATTTGTTTTCCTTATGTGCCATTTTTATCAGTTTTGTTGAATATCCTTTTTTTTCCCGCACATTATTTTCCAGATTGCGGTGTTTGACAGACATAGAGAGTAAACTAGCAGCTGTCCACTCAGACATCCAGAATCTGCGAGACACATCTTCCCAGACAAACACTTCAGACGAAGGCCTTAGAGAGCTGGAGGTCCAGTGGGAGGAGATCCACAAAACACTCAGTGAAAGGTAAGAGCGCTGTCAGGGTAAAAAAAATAAGGATGATCAGTACAACTTGTCAACCGTACAAATAACGTTGTCTCTATCTATCGTGTAAACCATGCATGTTTATGTTTTTGGATTTGCAGTCAAGAGGAATGTGTTTCCCTGATTGAGCTGTTGAAGAGGTTTCAGAGCTGCCGTGCCCATCTTAACAACACTCTACAGATTAGCGAGCAGACTATAAGTGAGCAGGCCTCCTACATGGGAAAAGAAAATCTTCAGCGACTCATCACCAGGGTATGAATTGTGCCACTGTAAATTCCTGTGTAAGGACAGTAGATGGCAATATAAGCTACAACATGCAAAAACTCCTACAAAAGCCCTATTATTGTATTTGTGCAGTGAGTGTGTGTTGGTCTGAGAAACCTGCTTTGATTTCAGTGTGACTCTTGTAAATGGCCAAAACAATGGCAAAATATTGGCAGATTAAAGACACACTTAAATTGTTAACTCACTGTCATAGTGGACATGAGGGTAATTATTCCTTGTAATTAGATATCAGCCATCATGAGCTTTGCAATACTCCTGTTCTAATTTTATAAAAAAAAATACCATTGAGATATATGCAAATAATCTTATATATTACTGTACATGTAAGAGATAATTCATTTTATTTTCCGCCCTGGCGTATAATCCGATCATCCATAACGTTCCAGTGCTAAACATTATACCTAGTATTATTTATGTTTCCCCTGTGCCACCGGGGCAGCTTTGGCATTTTGGGACATGACTTCACTAGACCTCTGGGTGTGTGCTGTGGTGTCAACACCAGGATATTGGCAAATAATCATTTGGGAGCTGTGGATTATGGGGTGGGGCCTCCATGGATTCCTCAATGTGTTATTGTTTTGTAGTGTTTCTGTTACAGCAGATTGCAATATATAGCAGTATAAACTGAAAAAAGGCTCATTCATATGCAAAATTTGTAAAGGCAGAAACAAAACGAGATTTTAATTATTCATTGGTATGCAATTAGAGATAGTGGTTAGTAAACAGAGAGAACTCCAGTAAACCCAGCCAGAACTGGGGATGAGCTGGGATGTGACAGTTAATTGTAGATGATTAAAAGGGATACTAAAAGTGATGCTTTCTGATGTCATTGTTTCCTCCTCTGTTTTTGTGCATGTGTGTGTAGGTAAACAGCATTAAATCAGACCTGAATGCTCTTGGAGACAGTGTGGAGGAGTTTCGAGCTGTGTGCAGGCAGCTGCACTCTCAGATGCGAAATATCCCAGACTGTCCAGATGCTCCATTCGAGACCGAGGCGGATGCACTCATGGACCGCTGGCTAGATGTATGTCTCTTTATTTTCTTGTCAAAGCTAAAAGTATTCATTACACCTTTAAGAGCGGTACTGCTATTTGGAATGACGTACAGGTAAGCAATATGGGCAGTGTGTAAGAATGTGTTTATCTTCATGTCCTCCTTAGGTGAGTGAGAGGACAGACTGCCATTTTGAGAATCTGCAGATTGGACTATCACGGTGGGATAAGCTTCTCTTGTTGGCCAGGGAGGTAGACAGCTGGACCAACAACAAACTGAGGACGCTTGATCAGGCACACCCATTTCAGATAGAACAGGAGGTTTTTGATGTGCAGGTAACTTTTTTAAAACATTGATATTGATGAACAACAGAATACATAAACCAATAGATTTGTATATGGGCCAGGGGTAGCTCAGTGGTTAAGGCATTGGACTACGGTTCGGAAAATCCCAGGTTCAAACCCCACAACCACCAA
>JAOVVA010000035.1:1591994-1604325 GCA_028565275.1 Leiocassis micropogon
CATACTGAAACCTGAAGAGCAGCAGTCAGTGGAGTCTTCTGAAAGAGATAGTACTGAAATCAGTTCTGACAATCCCACCGACAATGCAAAAGACCCTAAATCAGCAACGACACAAAGTGAACAACACAAAGAGAAAATTCAGATGACCACACTTACAGCATCAGTGCCAACAGGTCAGGGTGTAATTGCTCATCCTCAACAAAACCAAAACCCTGTTTGTGCAGAAAGTTTGACTAAAGATACAGATTCATCACATCAACAAGCTTTAATGTTATCTGTCAAGCTGATTGCAGACATGGATATGCTGCAAAATCAGGAAGTCGATACAACAGCAGAGATTAATGCTGGATCCATTTCCCATCAAACATCTCCTGTTTCTCTAGATCAGGAGCAACAACATGGATATGAGAGAGCAATCCCAGGTGACAGAAACGAGCAAGAGGACGAGCGATCAGAATCAGAAAAAGGCAGTATAGTGTGCACACAGGGAAGTCAACACACACCAGTAGTAGCAGAGGTTATTGACTTTTCCAGAACAGATATAGACCCGTTGCAGGAGATACCTGATGTGAACCAGCCTGATTCTTGTATGATCCACATGGACAGTGACAAGCAGAGCAGCCTTGGAGCTGATAAAGTTCATACCATCATTCTGGATGTTGATCAACCTGTATCACATCCTCAAAGACAGCATTCATCTGATGATAATAAGTTTGGTCCTGAAGGTTCAAATGCACAATTTACAGAAGAGGATGTGCTACGAAATCAGGGTGTTTATCCAACAGAAGATCTTGATATCAGAAGTGTTACTTACCAGCTACACAGTGTGTCTGTTGATGGTGACGCAGGGGACAGACAAGATACAGCAAGCGGCACTGCCAAAAGCACAAATGACCCAGAACCAGGACAGGCCAAAGCAGAAGAGGAGACCATCAAGCTTAGAGAAGTAACTGAATCCACGTTTAGAGAAAGTGATATTTCACATGGGCCACTTCAAGAGGTTCTTCAAATTTTAAAACCAGAAATAGAACAGAAACAGACAAATAAAGAAGATGATTATACTACACACAGAGAAACTGATATTCAACCTGTTCCCCTATCAGAAGATATTCAATCTACTATGAATACAATTGACTTGCCAGCTCAAACGCCTGATGAAACAAAGCCTGAATCTCAGGCTCTACCCATGGACAGTGACAACCAAAATAGCACTGCACCTGCAACAATCCATCAATACATCCTGGATGTTGATCAGCCTATACTGATACCTGATGGCCAGCAGCCAGTGGTGTCTCCCAAAGCTGGAGAGGCTAATGAATTTAGTACTGACAATCCCACAGATAACGCGGGAACAAAACAAAATCAAGACAATCTTATGAAGTCACTGGATATTCTAGAGAAAATTCAGGAAACCTCTTTTACAGAATCTGTGCAAACAGGTCAGATAGAAAATGCTCATCAACAACACCAAGCCCCAGAAAGTTTGGCTGAAGTTGCAGATTTGTCAAGTCAACAAGCTTCAATGCTATCTATTAGGCTCATTTCAGACATGGATGTGCTGCAACATCAGGAAGTTGATACAACAGCAGAGAGTAATAGATCTGCTTCCTACCACAAAACCCCTGTGTCTCCGGATCAGCACGAACAACAGGGACAAGAGATAGCAATCCCAATTTGCAGCAATGACCCAGACCAAGAACAAACAAAGTTAGAAGAAGACACTGTTGTGTTCACACAGGAAACTGAATGCATGAATGTTGAAGACAAGCAAAGTGGTCCTATTTCTGCAAATGTTCATACTATCTTTCTGGATATTGATCAACCTGTATTAAATCTTGAAAGGCACCAGTCAGCTGATGATAATGATAATGAGTTTTGTCCTGAAACGTCTACTGCAAAATCAGAAAGAATAAAATGTGATGAAGATTTTATGCAGTCACAGGACATTCTTGAGGAAGTTATACACGGTTCAGTACCAGACATTTCTGAACCTTCTAGAGAATGTGACATAGAGAACAACCAAGATCTCCAAAAACCTGATGGCAAAATCGTGAATAACCTGACCACTGAACAGGCAATCACTGAAGAAATGAATATTAGTTTAGAACATAGATCTGAACTGATACAAAAAGATGATGTTTCACGTAGTCCAGTGCCAGAAATTCTAGAAATGCCTGGGACAGAATATGACTTAAGTCAGGCAACTGAAGCAACCAAGCTTGATTCTAGTTTACCATGCATGGAGAGTGAAGCTGAAACTAGGATTGGAACAGGAACAGTCTGCACCACCATTTTGGATGTTGATCAACTTTTAGTAAAATCTAATGAACAGTCAGTGGAGCCTATTACAACTGAAAATATTAATCTATTTAATGCTGAAAATGCCACTAACTTTGCTGTAGACACTAAATCAGGCACAACAAAATGTAAAGAGCATTTTATTCAGTCATTAAACAGTTTTGGAGAATTGCAAATAGGTCAGACTGGAAATCCCCATTCACAGCTCCAAACTTCTGCAGAAGGAGCTACTGGAGATGCAGATGTGTCAGGAGATCAAAGTGATCGTACGTTACAATGCAGGGATATTACAGAAGTACATGTGCTACAGAATGAGGGTGCTGGTATGATACAAGAGCATGCTAAAACTAGCAAAATTATTATGGTGAAGAAAAATGACCAGGGTGAGGAAGCCCATCAACAAGCAAAAAATATTAATGAAGCACACAATGAACAACTAAGTGTTACAAGCACTGCCTTTGTGTGCCCTAGCCATGCCAGTGCCACAAGCAATTATCCTACTGATATAAAATTAAAAAATGTTAAGTCGACCATTGAGAAGCAAGTTCCAATTTCAGGGGGCATTTCAGAGACACGCAGAGCTGAACCTGAGTCACCAATAACCACCACAGTACCATTAGAGTTGGAGTTCAGCATCCGTGCAGATGCAGGCTCAAAAGACAGAGTTGAAGATTCTGACAGCAATGACTACTCACAGGTATCTTCACATGCATTAACTTTTATTTGCATTACATTGCATTCGTTCACAGCTAGTGTGGTCCTCTATGAAAGAATCCAAAGCCCTGTATTGTTGTGTTTTTTCACTGCGTGTGAGGCCTTCTTTTTTTTCTTACAGCACCAGAAAATGTTTCCTTTTATTGGTTTGACATTTATAGGTGAATCTGTAGTTATATTTAAATATTTTTTGAAAAGGTCTTTTGAAATAAATTACAAGCATTTACATGTGTTCAACCGTTTCCCAGGGAACTTCCTATTAAAAAAAAAATCTCTCTCACTGCCATTTCTTGTAATAGTTTGGCTGTTTCTCACTGTCACTGATAATGCCAAATGTAAAAGTCTAATGGCTTTATATTTTAATTTTTAACATTTGCTAAAGGTAAAAGGAAAGGATCTCTGAGCTCTTTCTGTCCAACTGTGCATAATTTTATGTACTGGTTCTTGTATGTTGTACTCCTGCTTTTTGACATTTTTGCATTATGCTTATTGTATATACTTAGAGTAAATTTAGATTTTCATGATTAGATTTTTATGTCTTATAACATAACACATGCACAGGTTGGTGTTTGTTGTGGTCTTGCAACTGTCACTTTGTGCATATGTAAATGTTTGATGTATTACATTATATGCAACAACTAGTTGTGCAGACCCTGCAGCAGAGCTGCTGTCTAATTTGCTCTAGGCACACCACACCCCATAGAGAAGCTCCAGCTCTCAGGAAGGCATTATTCCTGCGTCAGTTGCCACTGGATTACATGCATTTACACATGATTTTCACAAAAAAACGCAATGATCATTACTTACTTTTTTTTTTTTTTTAATCAAATGTGTTTACAATTATGTTCTAAATGCTTAGCCAGAAGAAATGTCCAAAACCAAAACCAATGTATCTCGACGTGAAGGAGATCAGTGTAAAGGTTTTAAGGACAACGGAAAGCAAACGAGGACAGCAGACCAGCCTGCCAGAACATCAGCACTGCACACTTTGTTGGATATTAGCACAAATGTTCATCCTGTAATGGATACCAGTTATATTGCAACAGTAAGTGTGTAGGGCTTTTGACAAAACATACAAATATAATAACTACTTTTATTATGTTCGTACACTGTTTTTTTTTTTTTTGCAGATAAATGAATATGTCCTACAAGATAGTAATTTGTTTAGCTTTAATATTGTGTGTTGAAAACTAACATCACGGTGTGGTTAGTAGATAACACTGAAAGTGTCTGTATTATGGTCATTACATATGTATCAGTAATAATGGGGACGATTGCACAGGAAGCAACCTGAAACTTATTAGTCTAAATACAAATTTTCTATGCTCACATAAATTTCTTTTAGTAGCCATGTTTGTCATTAAATGTTTTTTTGTTCTCAGGGATATGAGCAACGGGAGGCAACCTGGCTTTTATGCCCATCAATGACAGAATTGGAGAACCAACTAGGAAGGGCTATTCTTAGGATTCTAAGATGTCGATATCATCCAGTCCAACTTAGCACTGAACAAATGAGCCAGCAACTTCAAGAAGCAGAGGTATGTTTTCATGTGTAATTTTGTAACTGGGAATCACATAAAAATGCTCGTTCTTGTTCTGCAGGTTTCAGCTTCTGTGTTATTTGACAGTATTACCCAGAACTGAAACTTTAGCTTAGGCACACAGAAAAGCATCTTAACTGGAACAGACTTGTGCTTTACCGTGTGCTTTTCTATAAAAAGAAAAACTGTATCCAGTTACAACCAGAGACATTAATGTTGTCATTTTAGTTTAGTAATATTTATTATATCATACTAATTGTGATTGTAAATGGGAATTACATTTTTGTTGTTTCTTCAGCACTCTAGACAATATGTTGGAGAGCAGTTGGCTTCAGTATCTCAGTCTGGTCTCTCCCAGCTCAACCAAAGAATAGTGGAGAGATGGAGTTCAGCTCTGTTGGAAGCTACAAACACAGTACAGATTAAAGAAACCCAGCTGCAACAGGTCACACAATATCACCAACAAATCCAGGCCCTTCAAGATACACTTCAGGAACTGGAAGAAGAGTTGGATTCATTGAACCTGTGAGAGTTTATATAACATTGGAATAATGTATAGATGTTGGATATGTATCACTATTTGTACAAAATCGAATCTATTTCTGTGTTCATGTAGGGTTTCCTTGAAAAGTAGTGCTGTTCAAGCCACAAAACTGTGTGCATTCCTCCAGCGCATGAAGCAGAATAAGAACATGCTAGAAGACATGATGCATACATGTTACCATGTGTTACCCTGTTTAGGAGAGGCTGAGGGTCCAGTGGCATGCCTAACCCAGATTAAAGATTTGCAGAAAAAGTGGCAGATTTTGGAGGGGACGGCAGACAGAAACTTACGGCATGCTGAGCATTGTATTTCAGAAGCTTCTACCCTAATAAAAGGTGCTGAGGCACTTCTGGGTGAAGTAGAGGTTCTGCACATGGCTACTTCTTTACCTTTGACTCAAATAAAGGACTGTCAAAGGATTATACTGGAAATGACAACATTCTCCGAGTTTGTGAAAATAAACGAGCAATACCTGTACCTTCTTGAGCTTTCACAGGCTCTTTTCCAGTGTCCATTAGGGATAAAGGAGAAAGAAGACATCAGCAATGTTTTCCAAAATCTGAAATGTCAGTTGGATTGTGCTCAGGAGAAACTTTCTGCTTATGCTACCTGTCCCAGTGAAGATCACCTACTGACAGAGATCACTGATACTATGAAAAGCTGGTTTGTTTGGGCAAAACAAACAGACAGTAGATTAACCAAGAAAATGAAGTTGTCTCTTTTCCCAGAGGAAGCCAGTCACCAGGTTAACAGCATGAAAAAAATGCAATCTGAAATAAACGCAAGGAAATTCAAACTGTCCTCTGTGGTTAGTAAATTAAAAGAGGAGATTGCAGGACTTAGTCAGGTGGACGCATCTTTTATTTTATCTGCACTGCAGAGCTTAGAGGAGCTTTATAGTAAGATTTCAGAAAAGGCAGAGAGTGTTACTTCAGAACTGAACCAAATGCTGCATGCTAGACAGAGATTGGACATGCAGATTACAGATAATAGCACCTGGCTGGCCTCACTCTTAGAGAAAGAGTCCAATAAAGCTGCAGCAATCCAGCTTGGAAGCTCTCCCATAGATTTTCGAGTCTACCATCAAAAGCACAAAGCTACTTTAAAGGATGCTGAGAAGCGGCTATCTACCGTTCAGAGACTTCTAGATGAGACGAAGGATGTAGTTCATGGTCTTAATATTGTGGACACTTTCCACCTTATCAAAAAACTTACCACCTTGCAGGAAGAGATCAGTAGGGTTGTAAAATGTAAACAAATCACATGTCGGGAACTAGAGGAGATCTTGCATACCCTGGAATCTTCAACCGAAAAAGTTACTGCCATTCAGAAGAATCTACGTCAAATAACAAATGACCTTGACCAGCCAAGATATCCTGTAACACGAGACTCGCTTGCCGCTTTTGATCCTACAAGACACAAGCTCGTAGAGCATCTTTCTCAAGTGCTGGAAGTTCAGCATTGCCAGGAGAACCAGAGGAAAGACCTTCTACGGACTATTTTTAACTTGCAAAAGAAAATGAGGTTGCTCGATCAGCAGAGTATGCATCATGAAGAATATCTCTCATCCAAAAATCATTTAGAACACCATTTTGAGGCAGTAAAGAAAAGAGTTCCTGAGCTCTCGGATGGTAGCAGAGATACTGATAAACGATTCCGTATGGGTCAAACCCTGCTAGTGCAGATACTCATGATGAAGATATCATGTCAGAGGACAGCAGATCAACTGGAGGCCATTTCTGGTGACCTCTTTCCATCACAACTGGATTCAGAGAGACAAAAGATTCGCAGCATGCTGCAATGTCTTACTGCTTGGGAAAACATCATAAGCAGTGATGTTAAAAGCCAGGAGGACTTGCTGTTGGCTAGCAGCATTGGCAGTGTAAGTCAACTGACTCCTCTAAATGAACATTTTATTGGAGTTGAAGAGCAACTAAAGCAGAACAGCTGCCTTAATCCTAGTGACCAGGACATTACTATAGGATTAGAAAAATGCTTGACACTTGAGAGGTCAGTGGCATCTGGGCTAAGAATATTGGAGTTTTTCAAAGACTGTACTTCAGTACCTGAAGACTATGAAAAAACTGCTGACACAGGAAGAAGAATTTTGAAAGACTGTAAAATGCAGATGGTAAATACTTTTTATATGATGAAGAGAAATAACTTTTTGTTAGTGTTTACAATGTTTGTATAAACATTTTACGTATGTAATTAGTACATTTGGGTAAATTTGTATTGATTACATTCAGTGGCTAGTATATTAGGTACACCACCCTTATAACATTGTGCCAACCATAGTCCTATTGTGGACCCTTCTCATTAATGTGAGGATGGAAAACACATTTATATAGCAACAGGCATACTACTGGTATTGTTTTCCACTGTGTAGAGATTGTATTCAGAAAAGTACTATTTTTGTGTTTGTTTAGGAAAACCTTCTCAAAGCTAAGGAGGACCTGAAAGTCTATCATGGTGCTGTTCAAAGGGTTGTTGGTTTCCTTCAGCAGATTGAAACTAAACTCTTGGTTCCATCTGTCAGCTTCAAAGACACTAAAGAGGAACTGAATCATACTCAACAACTTCTTACTAATCTATCTAAAGGATTTCAGGATCACATGATTGAATTACAGACGAAATTGCCCTCACAAGCCTGCTTATCTCCTCAAACTAAGAAGCTCCACATCGAGGTTGTCAGCCACCTCCATGTGACTGATGCCAAATTGGAAGCACAAGCTCAGCTCAAACTAGAGGCCCTTCAGAAGTAACTACATTGTTTCCCTCGTTGTTACCTTAGATTTGTGAACCATGAGAATGTCTCTGTGTGTTACGAACAGCTTGAACTTAATGTTCAAAGGGCAAAAGTTTTAACTTAGTTCTTCATATACAGTACTGTGCAAAAATATTGAACCACCCATTGTTTCTTCATATTAAATTCAATTAAACAATGTAGTTTAAATTGAAAAAATGGGAACAAATGTTTTACTGCGACAGGCTGTATATATGCAATTTAAAAATGTGGTTGTTTATGCAACAACCTCAGCAGCAACCTCATTACCCCTCTCGTCTGTTCCAACCACTCAGGATTCAGCATCACCTGTGTACTAATCACTGACATGATCATCTGTAATCATTAGCACTGTTTCTCACTGGTTTATAACTTAAGTAGATGGTTATTTTATGCTTGAATGATTCCTAAGGCATTGTGTGGGTTAACAAACAAAAACATTTCTCTGAAACTGGTAATGTACAGGGACTGGGCTGAAAATGAGGCTGAAAAATTTAGGAAGCCTAGAGAATTATTCCTCAAGAATACATTACATAACACAAGTAAGTCTGGCTCTTTGGAAGCAAAATTTAAGGAAATAGGAAAGGAAATTAGCAGAGGCTCAAGACTTTTGCACATTACTGCAAAATAATAATAATAATAATAATAATAATAATAATAATAATAAATAATAAATATAAATAATAATGGATATCTGTCTTTTTTTTTTTGTCTGCGATTCATTTTCAGGTGCTTAATGGAACTGGCCACACACATTAAACAACATGATGACTTGAACCACCTGCTTCAAAACTTTGACTTCAAACTTTCAGACAGCTTCAGCCGCAAACCAATTTCTTCAGAAGAGTGCAAAGACCAGCTTGACAAAATTAATGTGAGTTATTGAAAAATAAACATGACATGGACATGATTAATTGAAAAATTATTTTAAAATATTATGGCTTTTTTTTTTTTTTTTTACAAAAAAATGATTAAAATCTGTAGGTGCTTCAGGAGGAGCTAGTTGGCATTGCTACAAGGCTGGAGGAGATGAAAGGAAAATGCCCACAGCTGAACTGTAATGCAGGTGCAGAAAAGACACTGGGACATCTACAGAGGCATTGGGCCATGCTGCAGAGGCGGCTAGACACACTGAAATCCAGAGTAGCTCTTACAGAAACACAGTGGAAAGAAATGACATTAAGAGTAAGTCCCCTGCCAAAAAAATGCAAAATTATCTTACTAATATTCTTAATGCTTAATTGTGTTTATAAAGTGTATTCAAAGAACAGAGTATCGGTGTTAGTAGTACTGTGTTGCTTTTAGATCAAGAGATCCAGAGAAGCTCTTGACCATCTTCAGCACGATATCTCTGAGATCTCCAAGATGAAGGGATCTCTCGGTAAACTTCAGGAAACCCTGGGACGAACTGAAGAGCTCCAAAATGCCCTGGACCAAGAGCAACTTAATTTGGTTTGTCTTCAACGCTGTGAATCACGACTGCTGAGTGCCTCAAACCTTCATGAATATAAGAGTCAGATAAGCCAGGAACTGCAATCACTACAGAGCCATTGTCGAAGGTATGGTCGTCTACAAACGCACATGCTTTAAAACAGTTAAAATTCAATTTCCCTGTAAATATCGTAGTCAATAAGATGTCTGATGCGCGTTTCTATCTCTAGCCTAAGAGAACAGAGCAGTGAGCTGAGACATGATGTGCTGTCTGAGATCCAGGAGTGGGGTCGCTTTCAGGAGGAACTGAAAGGGTTGCAGGAGAAAGTTCGCTCTCTGCTATCAGCCCTGCAGAGCCAGTCTGATCCTGGATATATACGGGTTAGTGCTCGCTTTATACACGTCATTCGGCTGATCTAGCTGGGATACAATAGTGACGTACAGTACACTCTAAATTTATAACTCGGAATTTTTAACAGCTCCGCTAATAAACAAGAATACACGAAACATACAACCCTTTATACAGAAATTTAATATTTTGGTGCTTTTGTGGTTACACTTTCAATTATTTTTATGTATGCAGTAAAATAAACTACATCTCCCTTTTAGTATTTAAATGTAGGCATTCAAATAGGCCATGTACTGTAAGCATTAATGAGCTTTCTGAAGCACAGTAACATACTAAACAGTTCTTGTCTTAAAGCAACAGTAAGTGGGTTAAGGCACTGAGTTGCTGATCAGGTGGGCGGTTTACCACTGTTGGGCCCCTGAGCAAGGCCCTTAACCTTGTTACACTTCGGTTCAGCAAAATTAGATTTTTAACACCTTGATCTAAAATCTCTAGAGTTTTACAGACTAAAACATCCCTAGTTCCACTCATGTTGGGTTGTTAATGCTTTCATGGAGTTTTTCCTTACCACTGTCGGCCTCAGCTTGCTCATCAGGGACAAACTCACTGATGATTATGATTTATACATATTTCCTCACACTTTTTAAACTAATTTCTATAATTTTTTTATTCTGTAAAGCTGCTTTGTGACAATGACCATTGTTAAAATAATAAATAAAATAAAATTGAATTGAATTGAATTAATAACACGAAAGACTGAAACATGCAGAACAGCAAAAACTACAGTTTTAGTGCTAGTCTGTAAACACACTACTTCATTTTGCTGTGTTAATGCAAAAATCCTGTATGTTTGTCTGCAGGCTTGTGAAGCTAGTGTTGAAATGACTTAAGGCACAAATTAAGTCGTTAACTCAAGACATAAACTAATAATGAATAATGAATGTTAATGGTAAATTACAGGTTTTGGTGAAAATTCTGTTTCTCTGATGTCCAATGCTTCATCTGTCTGTCTCACTATCGGTAGGAGCTTAGAGCAGAGCTAGACTCCCAGAATATCAAACTTCAAGACATTATGGAGAGGGTGAGGAAGAGGAGCAGTGATATACCACCGGAAGTTCAGAACCTACATGATCAGGTCACTCTGTCCCTGAAGGAAGCTAAAGACAAGGTATGACGAAATCCTTTTGTCTTTCCCTATTTTGTATCAGGTACAATTTTAACCAAACTGTCACTGTAATGCGGATTTTTTTTTATTATATATATTTTTTTCTTTTATATAAATTCAGGTGGGACAGGCTATGGAGAGTAGCGGCTCTCTTCAGAAAATGAGTGAGCATGTGGACAAAGTGACTGTGGGGTTAAGTTGTGTCGAGGCCCTGCTGCAGCAAAAGAATCCCACTGTAAAAGAAGCTGAGAGAACTCTTAAGGTGTGTGTGTGTTCATTTTATAATAAAAGGCAATCCTGCCCAACAGTATAAAATAATTCTGAAACAATTATATTACACAATGGAAAGCAAGTTTTCAGCCAGTTTTGTAAGGTAATCTGTCCAAATAAAACAAAATTGTGTTTTATAGCATATAGTACATGAGGTGGTCTGGGAAAACCTAATGGAATAATTAAATAATTTATTTATTTGTGGTTTACATGTTTATACTGTTACATTTATGGTTACATGACCACTAAATGGCTACTAAAAGTACTGGCTTTACAGTTTAGGGAGAATCAAGCCAAATTATTTTCTAGCCCTGAACATTATTATTTCAGAAATCACTTAACGATAGTTACTCATAACGATATTGTATTTTAAGCTTATGGGCTTGTGTTATGTCTACATGTACAGCGGGTGTGGGATGAATTGGACCAGTGGCACTCACGGATCAGTGAGCTAGAGGCAGAGGTTCAAGAGCTGGCTGAGGAGCAGCCTGAGAGAGCTCATGTATTGATGGACGAGCTCACCAAACCCCTACAGCTCTACCAGGCTGCTGCCAAACAGGCGGAGCAGAGGACTGCCTACATTAACAGAGTGAGTACAATTACATACTCTCCTGTTGCCGTCCAGTACTTCAGAACTCACCTGCCACCCCACAGAGTCATCTCAGAGGAAGGGGTTGTTTGAGGATTGGATTTTAGATGGTTTCATCATGGAATTCGCTTTGTGTGATATACATGTCCTGTCTTAAATGCCTGGCTGTGATTATAGCCTATATATCCAAAGTCTAAGTAACCATTTAGTTCTACACACAGTAAAATAATTCATTTAAATTTCTTTAAGATGTTATAGTGCTTGTTATCCAAAGAGATTGGATCCCAGTTTGCTTGCTGGGAGAATCTAAAAGGGTCTTTCCAATAAGGATGCAGCACTTATATACACCCAAAAGAAGTTGGCCAGTGATGATAGAGCACTGTAATACACACCCAAAAGGACTGGAACAATGAGGCCACAAATCTGATTCCATATTTCATCAGTTGTAGTCAAGAAATGAACAGTGACATGGTGCTTGTTACTTTTTTTATCTTGCATTTACAGTGGTTACTCAAGCGGAATGTCTATGACTGCCACGCACTCTGTCGCGGCCAAACGGCAACAGCCTAAATAAATCAGTCGCAATTCAAAGTAATTTGTGAAATGACCACCAGGTGGCGCAAAGGGACATTTTGCAAAACGGCT
>JAOVVA010000035.1:1605117-1618070 GCA_028565275.1 Leiocassis micropogon
CTGATGCCCGAGGCGTCAGTCTATAGTTATATAGCGCCACTCAGCGGTAGAAGCCAGCAAACGCACAAACCCAAATGTCGCCACCATGAGGCGTGGCGGTAAAACCAGAAAACCGCATGAGTAACATGTTTGTTTATTTGTGTTTGTGTGATTTATTTAGATCCATACATATCTCCAAGAGTATGATGACGTTCTGCGTAGCTCCACATGCTGGCTGGCTGAGACACAGTCCTGGCTAAAGACTTCTCAGACCTACATGACTGCCAAGTGTCTGCATAGCCATGCCAACTCCCTACAGGTCAGATCAATGGGACGTTTAAAGTGCCTTCTGGTTAAACTCTCTGGGGGCAAACATCCAAATATGTCCATGGGTATTCCACTAAAACTTGTCACAGTCCAGCTACCTAAAGCTTAACGCTTTGCCTTCAGTGGTCTGGATTAGGAACTGACTGAATGACAAGAGCATTTACATTTATTGCCTAACCATTAGTGATGAGGTTAATGGCTATAAATTAATAAGTATCACTGGTTATGTTTTGCATTGGCATTTCATGTTACTAAATTTATCTAGTTTTTTAAATAAAAAAGTTTATAGGAATAAACCAAAGATAAGATTTTTAAACACATTAGAAAAAATTAGGCCCTATCGGGACCAACCACTAAGAAAACCTCAGTATAATTTAGTCATTATTCAGTACTAACAGAGGTGCTTATTAGCTATGTCTAATTATCATCATCAAATCCCCCCCCCCCCACCCCCTATCAACAGCCAGTGCATGAACAAATCTTTCAGGTCTTTCTCTGCCATTGCCGCACAGTGAGGGACGTAATTTTATTCTCTCACATGGTGTTTCATTCATTTAATAACATGTTAAGTCAGTTGATTTCTTTTTAATCTCATAAGTCATGTTTTTAACACAAATCAGTAATTGTAGGCTGTAAATGTGCCACTGCATAAAACAAGGCAAACTAATTGTCAGGCCCTGCTCATGCTCACAGAGAATTACCTTCCAGAAATAAAAATGCTTTCACACACTAATAATGAGCAGCTATTGATAAGTGTATTAGAGGTTATTTAAACGTGTAAGGATTTTTTTCAGCTTCGAGTCTCAAATCACAGGGTGTATAACTTGTGAATATTTATATAGACACTATGGAGGAAAGTGTTCTAATTTTGATTATCTTTGCAGAAGGATTGTGAAAAGCAGGATGTTTTTAATAAATAAAATGAAGAAGTAAAATGTGAATGTTTTTAATTATGTACAGGGGAGTCCAAGCATTGAGATTCAAAAACATTTTTTTCCTGTATTTTTTCAAATTGTACAACAAAATACAGAAAAGTGAAATGTCTTGGAGTCTATTCAATGTTTAGTAATGCACAATTTCTAGGTCAGAATTTAAATTTAAGCAAATTTATGATATTTACTAGGCTATATGTTAAGTTCTTTGCACATAAGATCAGATATTCTGTAAGTTTTATCCCCTTTATTGAAGGAGGTGTTCAGATGATAAGCCAGTGGATTTTTTAAAGGGATCATTAGGGTTCTGATTCGGCTCAAATGCACACTTTTATTAAAGCAAATAAGGGAAATACATAATACTAAGAAATTCTAAAATTCATGCAAATTTTTTTTATATTTGATTTTTCACAATTTGTTAGATCAAAGTATATGATAATAATAATAATTATTATTATTATAATAATAATAACAATTTTAATAATAATAATAATAATAATAATAAAAATTTTGTTTTTAAATTAGAAAAAAGATTTCCAAACAGAAGCATTTTTTACTAGCAGTGTCAAACTTTTAGACCACACTGTATGCAATTTATTGCTTTAAAAAATCTTTAAAGGGTTAAAAAAAATTATTCATGCTAAGTATGGAAGATGTCTGTTTTTAAATTTTTTACGTGAATCAGCATTAATTAGTTTGACTGAAGTCTGAGATGCTGTTTGGTTGCCAGATGGTGCTGGATGAGTCAGAAGGGATGCAAAGGTCCCTGGAAGCTTTGGGGGCTTCACTCCAGGAGATATCAGCTGTGTGTGACACCAGTACTGAGGAACAGAACCTTTTGCAGACACGCACCAACATTAGCCACATGCAGAGCAGTGTTCTGGAGCCGCTTTCTCAGCTCCAGCATGCAGCAGCAGTAAGCACCGGAGTCAATGGTTAAACTTTCATAAAGATTCAAGACTGATATTTTTACAGCACGCTTACAGTAGTAACTGAAATTTTTTTTCAGAGATTTTCAAGTTTAATTTTGTTGGTTCACACATCTTAAAATGCATTTAAATGCTTTTTTCCCCCACCACCATCATTCTACATACAGTATTACACAATGACAAAGTAAAAACAAGTGTTTGTAGTGTTTTATTATTTATAAAATAAAAAAAGACTGAAATATCCCATTTACATAAGAGTTCAGACCCATCACTTGTGGCAGCAATGATAACCATTTTAAGGTCTATACAGAGATTTTGGAGTTCAGTTCTGGACTCTGGCTGGGCCACTCCAGGCCTTTGACAGAGTTGTTTTGAAGCCACTCCTGTGTTTTTGTGGCATATGGTTTGGGTATCCTGCTGGGTCTGAAAACTTTGTTGCAACTGTATAACAATATGAAAGAATTAATTACTATGAAATAAGCATCACAGACAACATTTATTAGGAACACATGGTCATCTGTGCATCCATGCAATTATCCAATTGGCCAATTATGAGGCGTAGTGCATAAAATCATGAAGATCAAAGACTCTCTTAATATCCAGGTAATAGTCTTCTGTTGCCTGCCTAGGAGATGGATGCAATTGAAGCAGAGGTAAAGACAATGGAGAAGAGTATCACGAAGATCAGGAGTATCTTATCTACTGTAAAGACTGAGGACATCCCTCCAGACGAGCACCTTCAGAACAGACAGGCAAATCAGCACCCTTTATATAAAATAATTACATGTTTGTTACTTGTAATGAAAATATACTCACTATGTATGACATTTTGACATTTTCTTATACCAACTCTTCATTTCTGTGTTTATATTATATATATTAATTTATTCATAACCACAATTTATTGTATCATAGCCACTATTTATGACTATTTATGACATTTGTACATAATTATTTTAATTTGAATTTTCAGGTAATCTTAGAAAACCTGCAAGCCATGCAGAGGACCTTAGCCGAGATCGAGAGGTGCAGGGATGGCCTGGGTCTGCCTCCAGGAGCCGAACTCAGTCTCTCGGTCTTCCCCAGAGCGGAGCAGCTCCATCCCCATATCAATGAGCTCCAACAGCTCACCGAGGAGCAAAGCAATGCATTCAGGGTCTGTATCATTCTATCTAACAATCACTTTATGTGCTTCATAGCATGCAAAACATTATAGGCTATGCACTCTATAACTAGGTTTATACTGGAAGCATCAGTTCTGATATCCTAGGTAATGTTAGATGGGAGGTTTAAAATCTAATATCTAACAATAGGTTAATTATTAGTTATTAAACATTCAAGCCTGTGATGCTTTCTAGGGTTCATGCTGCGTTTTCTCTAAATATCAAACACAGAAATGTTCTAATTGATTCATTTTAACAAAACAAAAAAAAAACACAAAAAAACAACCCACTAGAGTTTTAATTAGACAGCATGTGGTTAATCTTTTTTTAATTTTGCTTCCAAACTCATTTTAGGGGAAAAAATAAAAATATGTGTAGAGAAATAATTCACTTCTTTCATAATCAAGCACTGCTGATAATGTATAACCATGCATCAATGAAGCAGGGCATAAAAATATGATATGATGTTATATAAGTGGAGATCAAATCTTGGCACGTAACTAATTAAACCTTCTCCACACTGTTGCTTCATATTAATCAGTGTCTTTTTCTTGCAACCGCTGGTGGTGCTGTTGCACTCAGTTTCACAAAAAGACAAAATAATCCTCTTTAAAACATTAGTGGACCACAAAAAATGAAAACCTGGATGCCATAAATGAAACCTTATACAGGAGGGCTTGGTATTGCAAGCCCACTGATATCACCTGTGAATTTCGGTAATGTTTTTTATTAAGGTTCTCCTAACTAGCATTATTACATAATTATTACAATTCACTCAGCATCAATTATGTCTTCCAGCATAAACCAAAATAACACATTAATTTTTTTGACATTTGTTTAATCTGAATGCACCGGCACATTCTTTTGTAAATCTCTAACAAAAAGGAAATTAAATTAAAAATAAAAGAAAGAAAGAAAGAAAGAAAGAAAGAAAGAAAGAAACTGCAGCACATTTTTAAATGTTAAGATCTTACTGAATGCTGTTCTCCAGATGATAGTGTTAGAATTTGTTATTCAGTCCTTCTTCATAATTTTGCAAGTTAAGATAAAGATCTCAATGCTCGTTGCTGAATTACATGTAGTTATTAATGATATGAACATTGTTTAATGGAGGTGTTGATTATTTAGCTTATATGAGGGATTATTAAAAACATATTGATTTTGACTTTGACTATATGAGGGATTCTAAAAAAAGAAATAATAAATCACGTATGTGATATGTTGTATAATGTTTGTTAAAGGAACCTCAGTTTATGCTGTTACACTTTATTTAGGTTGTTTACATCATTTTATGTAGTTTGACACCAATCTGGACAAGTCACACTCCTTTTGACCCATATGCACAAAATAATGATGATTATGGCTAGAACTGGGCTGTCTTTTTAAGAGCAATTTTGACCTGAATGTTTAAAAAGTGCAGTGAAGTGCATTAGGCAACTGAATGACTTCGCACTAAAGGTTTTAATGACTCTCGCTGTGAAAATTTCACAGTCTCGGTGGCTGGCCAGAAAATGACTTTCCACATGTATAAATCTTAAGAAGTTTCAAAAAGTATCTGAGGATGCTCAACATGAGATGGATGGGTTACAGTCACATATAATACACATTTTCACTAATGGAGAATAAGTATTCAGACAGACCGTACATCTCTTGATGCAATTTAGACACATTGTCAGTGATGTTACCTGAGGTTATCGGGTGTTTTGTGTCTTTTAACATCAGACAACCTCACCCAGGCAACCCAGCCAGGAGTGATCAGCCTCCAGCTTGTCTCTACGTAGCTTGTGTAGTCCACGGATCACCCAGCTTGATCCACAGCCATCTAGGTGCCTTTTCTGCCCTGTTATGCAGCACTTTGATCCCCAAGGTTTTTAGTGCTCTGTAAAGGGACTGGCTTAATTGATGGAGTTGCATGGGTTAGGGTTAGGGTTACATCACCAGTAAACGCCATAACCATGTTTAACAGCAAAAGTAAGAGCATTTTTATTCACAAACAATTTGAAGAGAACTCACAGGATTGGAACTTAACAGCTGTGTGATTAGTGAGTCAGTTGACTACCTGAATGTACTGAATGACCAGAATATCATATGTATGGAGTTTTTCTATCCTAACGGCACAGACATATTTCAGCCATGTTTTGAAAGCCATGTTTTATTGCAGGCATTTTTATATTGCGCATTTTCACAATTCCAGTGCCAAAGGCTTGTCAAGTCACTGGAGTAATTTCAGCACTTTGTTACAGATTCTGATGAATATAAAACACTTGTGATATTGGAGCTCTGAATGGCCACATCTTTTTATGCTAACTGTGTATATCTGTTGGCGTTAGCTCGGATATTTTTCTCACATTTCTCTGTCCTTGGCAGGTTTATAGCTGCTGGTAGTGTTTGATTCTCTTATCTAACATGAAAGCAGGTTGGAAAGCTTTGACCTCCACCTCCTGAGCTCTGTTCTCAGGGCTTTAATAATGTTTTTGGGCCAAAAATACATGACTGATTATAGCGACTCAGTGAAGCGCATCTCTTAAAGCAATGATAATTACAAAATTACCATGGGAACATGCTACCTAATATCTGGCATAAACATTGTTAAAAAAAAATTTAGCAGTTAAAAAAAGTGTATGTGTCTGTTCTTTTAACATTAATACCTCAAATTGTCAAGTCCATTAACAACAAATGTCAGACTTTTCTATAATCCTCATCTGTTCTGTTTGACGAGTTAGTATAGTATATTATCTAATGATGAAAGTACTGTACATAAAATTTTTGAATTGTTTAATTTCCATGATATAATGAATATTTCCTCTTATCCATTATGTCTGTGGAAATAAGAGGAAGGAAGCATTCCTTAGACAAGTTTAGTGTAAAAAAAAAAATCTAAACTAAGAATATTTTCTGGAGGACACATTTTACTTACTTATTATCACTGATGTGATTTTCATGCCTTGCTTCATGCAATGAACTATATTTTCTTTCTTAGGCTGCTATTGGTCATTCCATGGTTCTTACTTCTCCCTCTGATGGAGGAATGATGGTGAGTTCAGCAACCAGTCTCACGCTGATTAAGCAACTGCAAGGCTAAGCACATTTGAGATATTCTTAAATGTGCTTTGAATAGATGAATACAAATGTCCAAGGCAGAGCAATTTCTGTGAATTGATTTCAAATGAAAAGATATTTTAGCTTAGGAATGAATTCAAGACAATGGGGTTGGGGATCCAATTAAACTTTGGATAGAAAAAAAAATACTGAAATTGTCAAACAGGTGCCTATGGAAACAGCATTCTCAAAGGAAGAGGTTGATGATGATTATGAGGATGAAGGCAGTCACTCTTCCTCCTCTGAGACTCTCACTTGCAGTGCGTCAGAGGTACAGGAGACATCAAACTTTAGTTTCTCAGCCATACCGGAACTGGTGGAATTGCTTTTAACTTTCTAGATGTTTTCTACTTTTAACATCACTTTCTAGGCTGCATTAGACCATACAAGTCTGATTAAGCTTTTCCATCCTGTCTCTGTGGGTACACAAAATAAAATTTTATACAGAGTGTCTATCTGCACCCAGGTGAGAATAGGCACACGACAGCTTTCGGCCCTGCCATTTAAAAAAATTGATGATGTACGTTGATATGATGTGCCTTAACAGCTGAAGACAGGTGAGCCTTTTCAAGGGCGGTAGTAGCTCAAGCATTTATTACTGATCAGAAGTTTTTTTTTTTTTTTTTTTTGGTAATAAGTATTTCACTGCATGTCAAACTGTGAAAAGTTACATTTTAATTTATTATAAAAACAGTAGGATAGAAAGCAATAGCCACGTGCTTTAACCCCAAATGGAGATATATATACACAAATATAAAAGATATATAATATAAAAGAACACACAAGGCTACCCCTTCCAACAACATATAATTCAAACTGGACCAAAATGGTTCGGGTTAGGTTTTGGGTTTTTATATACACACATACATTACAGTATGTTATTCCACTGAGGATGCAAATAGCATTATTGCCTATGGACACCTGGGTGCAGATAGCATCTGTCAACTTTATATTGCTGAGTCTTCCTGCTTATCTAACAGCTGCACATATATTGTCTTTCTGTCTATAATGACACTTTTTTGTACAGGTAAAAAAAAAAAGATTTTATTCACATGTCTACTTTTAGGCATTTCTTTTCCATCTTTCAGGAAAATCAGAATGATTAATTTATGATTTGTGCATGATTTTGTATTTTAATTAAAATAGCAAAGTACAGTAGCCACAAAATAGCCAAATCTTTTCAAAAAGCTAAAACGGTTTACCTCCATTTCAGTGATCTCTTCTTGAGTATCACTGTCCGATTTTAATAAATGCTGAGATACTGATTTGAATATCACTATGTGCATCTGATACCCATAGTGATTGCTTTTGTTTCTCACATACAAAAGAAATTTGCTATTCTAATTACGGGGTCTGTCAGATTCATCTGTTCAGCTCATCTCCAATCTGTTTTAACAGCAGATGTGTTTCAGATGTGTTCATTTACTTACTTTATCCAATACACCCTGTACCCAGGACTCAGGTGAGATTTCAGTGTGTGAGGATCCTGTGGAAACCAGTGCTGTGACTGTGGTCCAAGTGTCTCTCCTTAAGGTAGTTTTTATATCAATTTTGTGAAATAAATTTTAGCATCTGTCTTTATCAGAACCATGCCATGTGTTTTAAAATCTTAACCTCCTGAAACTTAAATCTACAGGAATCCTTACCAGGAGCATCCGAAAGACCAGTGGAGACTGAACTAGAAAGTGATATTCCAAATCAACTTGAAACAACTATTTCAAAAACAGCAAGCCGCAGATCAGTTGGTGACGATACAACTCAAGTGCCTGGAACAACACCAGAAACGTTATCACTGTTGACAGTTGATCCTGCTGTGCAACTTAACGTACCAACTAAAGGAACTGAGGGAATGCTGGAGGACGTTAAACATTCAGAAACAACAGAGATGCCAGATGGAGTGCAGATAGGAACATCAGCTGGAAAACCTGGACCGGTTTGTAAAAACAAGAGCATTGTGGATTTGAGCACCGAGTCTGCCATCCAAGAAATATTAACTGATGAATTCAAAGAGTCCAGATCCATGTCTACTGAGAAAGAGAATATCACATGCACTGTCATTGAGGACAATAAGTCAGTTGAGACTACAGTCCCAACACTGGACACAGACACTGTCTCTCAGGAGGATAAAGCACTGGTAAACTATGTTTTATTGTAAACATCTTATTTTTCCCTTTATTACATGACCATAGATCACACATACAACAGTAGTTTGCTCTGTGAAATAAAAATAAAAAAAGCTTGGGGTTATCACATTCAGCTGCCCAACAATCCTGGCTTAAAGAGACAGGAGACTCTTTTAGAGCTCTTTTTTCCTCCTTTCAGTCTATTTTTACCAATCTCTCACTTTAATTTCATTTAAACCAGGACCAAGATGAGACTACAGTAGATGAAGCTCCTGCTGAAACCACCACTGCCACCGTGGTCCAAGTGTCCATCACAAAGGTACACATTACCTCTTAATTTGTATTGTATGTATTTAATTTTTATCCGTATATTTCAGAGAGTTGTGTGCTGTAAGCTTTACAATCTAAAATTCAGTTTTGTAATTTACAGAAATCTCCTCCTAAAGAAAGTGCAACGTTAGTGGAGTCAGTGCCTTTGAAAACTGAGACTGAAATTAGCAATTTATCCAAACAAAAGTCAGAAGATGCTGGACTTCCATCTGACACTGTTTGTCCACAACCTGTTGATACAGCATTATGCGTGACAACTGATGCTACTGTACAACTTAACATGCCAACTAGAATAACGGGTAAAGAGACTGAGGACACGGTGAAGGGCATCAAACATGCTGAAGTAACAGAGAAGGCTGAAGGAGTGACACCGATTGAGGCACTAACACCAGAGCTGATAGAGGCACCTGCTGTAAAGACTGGACTAGTTTGTAAAGACAAAGACATTGTAGATGTGGAGAGAGGGTCAGAATTTAAAGATATGATGGAAGAGTTTAAATCTAAACCTACAGGGAAGGAAACAGTGAGACAAACTGCAGTCAGTGAAGACCAACAGAGAGCTGTTTCAGTCTTGCCTTCAGCACCTATCTTGGACACAAACACAACCCCCCATAAGGATACAGCACCGGTACGCTAATCTATTAGCAGGCTTTCCCAGATTCACAAATTGGGTTCTTGACTTGTGCAATCTCAAGATTGTAAAAAAATTGTAGGGAGATCATTAGGAAATTCATCAGAGCTTTCATCAAAGTATCCATTAAAAAAATTTCAGTCATGCTCAAAATTTGGAATTTAAGTTGCTGAATAAAAAAATAATAACCATTGCATTCCACTGCATAATAATAACCATTGCAGTTTTTGTAAGCTTTGTAGATGATTTGTGCCAAACCTTTCCACAAGCCTACCAAATAGTATGCTCTAATAGATACTACACTGGACGTGGTAATGTTTTTATTACAGAAGCGTGCAGGAGATTCATAACTCCTGTAGCTCAGGTATCCAAAACATGGGTACCCAGGTCTGTTCAAATCAGGACAGTTTGTGATGGTTTGACATGACATTGGATGACATTGTCACAGTTGATAGTGGAGTTGTACAGTAGGTGATTACATTGTAATCGTAAGTATTTCGTATTGTTTTGTATGAAATACATAGCCAATTCGTAGGTGATTTTAATTCAAGACAATTTGGAACTCAATTTGGAGGTTTGGGAAAGCCCCCTTATACAAATTGTTCTCAGTTATACAAACACATTATCAGACACTGCTTTACTTACACTTTATTTTCAGAAACAATGAACAAGCCGTTTTTGTTTCATTTACAGCAGGAGGTGCAGAAGGAGCTACAAGAGCAGAGAGATCTGATAGAGGCCATTGCTGAACACAGCAGTAGCTCTGATCTGCAGCAAAAGGAACAGGCACAGTCTCAGAAATGTGCACGGTATGACACCAGTCCATTCCCGTTCCAAGCAAGTTGTCCCTTGTTTTAAAAATCCGTCACATGGCTGCTTGGTAACTTTTTCTGTAAGCTCATGAAAGGTGACCGAGGAATCTTATTAACAGCAACTCATGTTTTCTGTGTTTATATACGGTACATTGGTAGGAGTCTGTTTGTTCCTGAGCAGCCAACAGACATGGACATGACCTGGGTCCAACTCCTCCCCAAACTTGACAATCTGCTGGACTCATTAAACATAGAGCAGGACAGAACTAAAAAACTACTGGTCAGTGTCTGAATGTGTGGAAGCCTAACCTGTCTGTTTGTAGTAAGAAAATAAATCAACACTTATTGGATGTAGCTATGCATTCTAACATGAATGATTGCAGAATTGCTAATTGCTTCTTACAAATGGAAAACTAGAAAATAGACTAATATGTGATAAACCACCCTGACTGTTTTTGTATTGTTGTGTTGCTAATTTTATTACACCGTGTCTTTCTTTTCAGGTGAAAAGTATTGCTGAGGATGAAGGGGTCAGTGATGCCGTATTTTCTATCAACCAGGAAATGGTTGGGCATGCTGAGCGACTTCAACTTATCCATCATAAGATACTCGTCCCAGCCACTCCAGTGAGTTTAACAGAGCTACAACCAATGTATTCAAATAAATATGTCTTATTAAGATGGCATTCAGACGTTCAGATTGGGTCTTAATCTGTGACTGATTCTTTCATTAAGGCTGGAACAGTTCAGTCCGAGCTGTGTGAGGTCTTGACTGGTCTGAGTCACACACTCGCCAGAATCACACACATTCTTCAGTCCCCATCAGAGATGAGCGGAGAGATCATCCAACTCTATCTCTTCAATATTCAGGTAATAAATGTGTATATTCTAAAACCTCAGTTACATATTGTATTTAAAGTGCTAATAAACGTTTGTCACTTCACTCTACTTTTCAGTGTCTTTCATCAAAGCTGACTTCTATAAGCAGTATGATAAGTAGTATGAGCCCAAAAATCACCGTCTCCGAGGATGCGTCTGCAGCCTCCTGTCTGGACCAAATCAATAGCTGCATATCTTCTATTCAGAAGGCCTTGTCATCCCAAGATGACCTGCTGAGTAAGAAGCTAGGGCATAGTCAACAGTTTCAGGTTTGTCCTTCACAAGCGCTTATGATGTTCTGAGCTCTAGATGCTTCAGTATAACTAAAGTTTATTCCATGGTATATAGATTGCTGAGGAAGTCCTTGAAATCCCAGTATCATTACTGGAGGCCAAAGGAGCACAGCATAGTAAATCAACCAGCTTCATTCAAGATCTGTCCAACTTACAGGTACACTGTCTTTTTTTTCTTTCCACTTGAACAAGGAAAAAGGCATCATGTGGACCCTCGTCTTCTCCTTAAGTAGCACAGGGTAAGCATTACTTACTTAACTATCCTCTTGCGCTGTGTTCTAAGGGTGTTCAGGGCAAGGTGTGGAGTTCCATGCGAGAGGACAAGAGGAAAGAACAAGAGGTTTCAACACTACATCGCTGCCATCAGGCTAATCTTCAAGGCCTCAGGGATCTGTTGGAGCTGGGCTCTGAGCGACTTCAACAAAGTCAAGGCATGCATCAGCAAAGCTGCAGCCAACTTCAGAGCCTGCTCACAGGACACAAGGTACACACACACACACACTCCTGCACGTATATGTGAACACTTGTCAACCTATCAAACAGGGGTCAAGCTTAAAGCTCACACTTTTTGTTTTAGTCAGCCTGTATACATTTACAGAAAATAATATTGAAACAGCTTTTAGTATCTGCTGTACATTTTTACACTAGACCAATAACGCCTGCATTTTACTGTATATGCACCACTACATCATTTTGCTTGGATTCACACCTTACATGGCTGAAACACTTATTTAAATGGCACTTACATACAAGTAGCATTTGATGTAAGTCAAACCCATGCTAAAATGATTCAGAAGCACGGTGGGTGTTGGGTTTTTGTGTGATTCAATATTTGAACTATCACAAATGTGTTGTCCTATAAAGGTGTTGGAACAAATTGATAGAGCATGAGGACATGAAAGATATCAGGCAATAACATGTTTAAATTCTTTTTCAATTGTTATTTTCACATTATTTGGAAAACAGATATATACCTTCACTGTCCACTTTATTAGGAACCCACATATATCTGCGCATTCATGCGGTTTTCTAATCAGTTATTTGTGAATGTTCAGTAAGCAGTGGTAGCTCAAGCAGTTAAGGCTCTTGGTTTACTGTTCTGATCGGAAGGTTGGGTGGTTCAGTCCCCAAAACTGCCAAGTTTGCCCATTGTTGAGCGCTTGAGCAAGGCCCTTAACCCTATCTGCTCCAGGGGTGCCGTATCCTACTGACCTTGCACTCTGACCCCACCCTGCTGTATTCATTTTATATATATGTATACAGTGGAACCTTGGATTACAAGGCATAATTGACTTTACCATAAGAAATAATGGAAACTCAAATTATTTGTTCTACAGCCTCAAAAAATAAATACATAAAAATAATTAACACAAAATATAAAGTAAAAATAAAACAAATGACCCTGCACTTTAAAAAAAAAAATTATCACAGATAAGTGTTTCCGTTTGTGCGCGCAG
>JAOVVA010000035.1:1619718-1630824 GCA_028565275.1 Leiocassis micropogon
CCCAGTTGGAGCTACTGCAAGCCAAGGGTTTGTTTCCTGAGAATGTGAACCACCATGGTCCAATTTTAGAGCTTCAGAATAACTGGCAAGCTTCCCACAGACAGCTGAAGCAGGAGATCCGATGCACAAAGGAGATGCAAGTCAGCTATAATAGGTTTGGATCCCAGACTAATACAAACTCTAGGTTGTGTGGTTCTTCTTGAGCCTGGGGATTACATAAAATGTTGTGGTTTCTCTGGCCCAACACAACTAGATTAATAACTAAATAAACTGTTTAAGTAAAAACTGTGTGTAATATTTGCAGAGCTCAGATTTAGAATCATTGGTTATCATGATGCTGTATTATTATGAACCTTGTTTACTTACATTCTTTGAACAAAATGTGTTTTACAGGTTTCAGTCCAATTCTGCAGAACTGGAAGTATGGATTGCTTCTGTCCTTGCAAATGTCAAAATATGGAACAATCTCAGTGGTCCTGATCCACAGGATTCAGAAATTCTCCTGCCAAATATTATGGTGATTATCATTCTACTTACAGTGTAAGTGGAAACAGATGCTTCCTTCACTGAGGTTTAACTCTATGCTGTGTGTCGTAGAACTTCTTTAAGGAGCTGGATAGCAGGTCTGTACAGAAGGCCACTGCAGTGAGAGCAGGCACACAGGTCCTGCAACTGACAGACACTGAGGCTCCTGAACTGCGCCAACATTTGGTTCAACTAGAGCAAGACTGGACAGAGCTCAATAATGCTGTGCCCTCTGTCCAGCACACACTGCAGCAGGTAGATTGACTCACACCCTGTTTTTATACCCACATGTCTGTCTACTCTTGAAGTAAATGCAATTTGACATTTTTGTTGTAGAATTGATGATTGATGAGGCATATTGCCAGTTTTTTGGATGTAGTACCAGTGTTAAAGGATCGCACTGCTGAATAAGGAGTGTGCAAGTGGTTAACATCATCGACATCAACATCTAAAAATCTTTTTTTGTTGTTGTTAAAATGAATTCAAGCATAAAGACAGTTGTTCTATTCTATCAGTAAATATATAAAATAAGTAACTATATAATGCATGTTTGACATTAAAACTGTTGCACTCTTTGAGATCTTCCTCATTTTTAAAAGAATAATTTTGCATATTTGCCAAATGAATGAATAAATAAATAAATAAATAAAATAAAAACAAGAACTTCATAAAAGTATTGCACTATTCTAGTGACAGTCCCAACAATTCATTGTCCCTAGCAGGCTAGACAAATGTGTCTAAAAATCTAAAAATCCCGACTTGTTCACAATGCAGCAGATAGAATTGACCACAAATAAAACTGTTCATATTTCCCCCATATTAATGATAGTCAGTTACAGAATTTTATTTATGTATTGCTGATAAATCTTGAATCTGCCTTAAGAATACAAACCAAACAGGCCTATGAGATCACTAGGGACTACCCATGTAGCAGTTAGGACCAAGGGTTAGGACCAAGCTTAGTAAGAATGCATTTAAGCTTTTGTTTTGTCCAAACTTGGAAGCAGTTCCCAGAAGATTTCAGATATGGCCCAAATTTCGGCTAAACCAACCTTCGCTTTTCTGTGCCTTTAACACTTAACACTATCAGCACACACTTTGCACTTCTTTTAACGTGTCCGTATATACAGTACATATCTATTTTATACCTTTAAGTACAAAATGGAAGATGGCAGACATTTTTCTCAATACCTAATTACTCTTATGGAATCAAGGAATTTTAGCAAGGAATGTTCAGTATCATTTAAATATAACAAATAAAAGAAGTGTCATGGATGTGATGTTAGTATAACATTAGATTGTAAATTATAGATAAAAATACAGTAACAGACTATCTCAATCAGTCAATGCATACTAAAAAATAATATTTGTTTGTTTTTTCTTCAGTGTACAGATAATGGTGCAGCACTATTTCTAAAATATGTATGCTATGTTTAGTCATTTGTAATAAAGGTACCAAATAAAGTATGAGTAATAATTCTTATGGGTATTACTGTGTAAAATTCCACCCTATGTGCTTTTGTGAAAAATATGTATTTTGTTACGTTAAGTATTTGTTTAGTTCAATCTAGCCTTTTTTTCTAAATTATACCGTCATGCTCTGATCCCATACTAGCTGCTGGCTGGTCTAGGTCAGAGTGGGGTTAGGACTTATCTATCCACCTGGATGGAGCAAATTAAGAGCAGACTGGAGGAGGAGAGCTCCAGAGAGCTTCACGTCGTAAACTCTAATGAGCTCACAACGCTTCTACAGCAACTTAAGGTATTGCTTGATTCAGAATATTTATCATCTTATCAGTTCAATGCCATTAATCCAAACATCTTGTTTGTAAGCAACAGCAGTTATTTAATCTTAGTAAATGCAGCATGCAATGTCATTATTGCACTATGACAACCACTGCTGGTATTCCTCAGGAATGTAAAGCAGAAATGGCAAGCCGGCAGCCATGTATAGACTTCCTCAACCACTCTGTAGAAGAGACTAGCTTTGTGAACGATCCAGCTATTCGTAATGAGCGTTTGATCCTTGCTGAGCAATTGGGGGCTCTCAATCACGAATGGATGCTTCTGCAGAGGAAGATAGACATCAAGGTAAGAGCAGAGGTTTTATCCTGAAACTGCAATAAGGTTGCCATCAGTTCCTCCTAATATAGTTCTTAGCACAGTGCCATGATTTTTGTCTCCAGATTCGAGAAATTGAGAACAAAAAGCAGGACTGTGCACAGAGAGAAGGTCATCTGCAGCAACTCTGCAGCTGGATCTCGGAGCAGGAAAAGATGATCAGAGTGAATGAGAGACCAGCTGGCTGGACACAGATACAGCAAGCATTAAAGGATTCCGAGGTCTTTATTTAAGCTGAGAGCATTGAGAAAACTACTTTCTTGGGCATTCGTTGTTCATTTAATTGCAAAATTTTATGGAGACATTCAGCAACTTAATTCTTTGTTTACAGGAGGAGAAGGAAAAGTTAAAGCAAAAATCCACTGAGTTGATGCAGTTGAGAACTGTTCACATGTTGGGGCAGAAGGATGAACAGCACCCAGGTGATCAGACGTTCTCCTCGCAGGTGGAAAGCACCAGTGAGCAATGCCAGACTCTCATGCACCAGGTATGTGTATATTTTACGTCACATAGAGAACTGGGAGGGTGGTTGCTATACACGTTTCTTCGAAAAATTATAGGCAGCCAAGTTATAATTTTTTGAACTGCATTTTAGGGCAGAGAAACAAACTCAGAGGGAAACGGTTTCTTACACATACATGAGCTCACAGATGCCCAAGATACAGTAAGATAGAGTTTCTGTAACCAATAGGGTAGAAAGGGATGGCCTGTCCATTCAAAGAGCACACCTACCTCAAAAAGCTTTTCCGAAACGCCAATAGGGAGTCATAATTCAAATGGAAAAATTATAATTCAATTCAATTACAGCTACTTTATTTACAGATTGAGAGCTGCCTGGGCTAAAAATGTGTTTTTTAAAACTTTTGTAACCTTTTGTATTTCGCTGAGGTTTAATTGACCTTGCCAATAGTTTATCCACTTAGATAATTGTGTAATAATCTACACTGATCAGCCATAATATTAAAACCATTGTCAGGTAAATTGAATAACATTGATTATCAATCAGATACCAGTAAACTGGTGAAAGGATCATGGGCGCCCATGGCCGTGATCGTGGGGACCAAAGGCCGGCCTGTATGGACAGATCTCACAGAAAAACCAATGCATCACAAAACGCCGTAAAAAGTATTACATTTATTTTTAGGCATTTGGCATTTGTGTATGAGTGAAGATAGTAAAGTGGTGTCATGTAAATAGTTTGTAGTGAAAAAAAGACTAAAGGCATAAAATTAGGTACATTTTGTTTTGTATTTGAGAAATAAGAGGGAAATGTTGGGTAACAGCCATCCAATTTGGCAATACCTCAGAGACATTACTCCTGTAATTTAAACTTGTGTGTGCATCTTAATGCGGTGTCAATTAAGACATCTTTAAAGGGGAAATATAAAAAAAAAAACTCTGCAACAGTAAACTTGACATTTTGCAGGATGTCTGTCATATTTCATAGGTTGGGTTATAATTGTCTTGTGGGATGCTGAAGGAGTTAGATATTTTAATGCTATCATATCACGTGATCTCTCCTGCTGCAGATGTGTGCTGTCCAGACTGTTCTGGTCAGGCTGAAGGAGCAGTGGACACAGCTGGAAGGCGCATTGAGGGATGCAGCGCAGGAGACTGTCAGCATGGCCTATAAGCTGGAGACCAGCAAGATCCCTACATTGTCACTTCAACAAAGCAAAGAACATGTAGAGCAGCTTCAGGTAAGGACAAAGTATATCTAGTGAGTGACTTAACCTCATCACCAAAACGGTATTGCCTTTTATTTTAAGAAAGAATGAATCAAATAAATCTATGAGTGCATTTAAATAATGTTTGATTGCTTATTGCTGTTTTGAGATTAGGCTGTTACAATTAAATTGCCTATAACCTCCAAATACATTTTTAAATATTCTGTGATAAAAAGCCGTTTCTTGTCCACAGGAGCAAAAGTTGGAAGTAGAAAGATCAGAACAGACTTGGACAAGTTTGACCAGTCTTTTTTCAGACTTAAAAGACAAAATACACCCTGGTGCTGCTGTAATTCTGTCCAGTGAGTTGGATCACGGAAAAGCACGGTCAGTAAGCTAATTCTACCTTTCACATTGACCAATTGACAGCTGTTGTACCTCATTTAACTTATTAAAGCCATGGACAATGAAGAAATGATACAATTGAATGACTTGTCATGGGGATCTTTTGAAAATGCACCTGTTGCCATGTCTGTGAGATTGTTTTTGACAGCCAGTACACAACAGAGTGTTTTGCATTGTATAAAAATGATGGCACATTAAAAGCTTCACTGTTAAAATTATGTATTCCTATGCACCAGTCACCGGGATAAGCTTATAGGGTGCACCCGAAATCATTAATTGGTGAAATAGAAAGGAAAATTGGGTCACTGATTAGGACCTGTGGGAGCCTTTCGACTGCTCCCGCCAGGGGGTCGCCACAGCGTACCATCAGGTTTTAGGCCACTTGACGCAACCCTGCCATTTTATCTGGACTTGGGACCCGCACTGAATCCAGTGACTGGGGTTTGGGCAGTGGGTGGGAATTTCTCACATGGTAAGCGAGAAACCTACCACTGAGTCACCAACGCTCATTTCAGATATAGAGATCTGTACACTTCAGTAAAAATATTTTTCAATTTGCCAGTATGTGGATGAAATAGGTGCATTTTCAGCATTTTATATTGTTAAATATCTCCATACATCATTGTTGCTAATATATCTGACAAGCACATGTCCATAAGAATGTCTTGTAGCAAGTATATTGAAAAACACATTGTTTTTCTCCTTTTCTGTTCGTTCATTTCCATCTCATTTACTGAGCCACTTTCACTCTGCAAAGAGTTTCTTGTTGTGTTGATTTATGGATCTAATGTGGGATGCTGGTTCCAGGAAACAGTAAATCTGCCAGTGCTGACTCACACAGAGAACATTGTGCACCTTTGTTCGTATTACGTCTCAAAAACTATTAACTAATACGCTACACTTTCATAATACAAATACGATTCAGGGTGATTTTGCACACTAATATGATTGTACATTGTGCTGTTGCTTTTGGATGAAGGGATTGATAATAGACTGAATGCCTAAACCTGATCCCTTGCAATGGAGCTGTATATAGTACATTGTGTAATAGATTCTGTTAGGGCTATTTTTGTATGGAGATTTACTGTATAAACATAGTGTGTAATCTAGGAGTGTAATGCAAAGTTTAGTACTGTTTAGTACTCTAGTATTTGATGTACAGTTAGTGCATTCAACAATCAGACATTGGCATAATGTTTTTTTGGGTTTTTTTTTTTCACCTCCACGCATTTGAGCTACAAAGTTGGAAATACTCACACGCACACTTCCATTTTCATTCTTTGTAAGCTACAGGCCTCAAAAAATCATCCACTCATGCAACTGTTTAAAAATCAGGCCTCCTACTCATATCTTTATTTGTATTCACCTAAAATATATTATCTCTTCAAGCTGAATAATGTATTCACATTTGTAAATCAAGTGAAATAGCCTGTGTATGTTTGTGTTTTCAGGTGGGAAGCTGTGGTGCATGAAGTCACTTTGGAGCTGCTGAAGGCTCAGATGGAGCTGCATCTCTGGCAAGAGTACAGCCTTCTATATAAGGGCTGCTCAGAGCATTTAAGCCATTACTGGGAGCAATATGAGAGTTTTTTGAGCCTCCTAAAAAAACAGGAGTACAACATCGAGCTGCTTCACGGCAAGATCGACAACATTAGCGTGAGTGATTCAGGAGCATGTACACCGCAAACGCACCAGGACACGTGATGGAAAAAACATCCAGCAAAAACAAGAGTTCATATGATACAAGCTGTTTTTATACACATGAGGGTGCAGGATGGTTGAAAAGGGAGTTTAAAAAATGTCATTTACGCACTACTGAATTAAATGTTTTATAGTGTTTCGAAGAGTTATGAGTATCAAGGATGTAATTTGTAGATTTGGGGAATGTAGTGCATTCGGACTATGCTGCTTTTGAGCCTGGGGGAACATTGAGTCCTGAGTTAAAGCACTGCACTACACGCAGGACTAAATATATCTCCAGGTTCCCCAGCTCTACTTCACAGAACAGGCAACCGTCCCTGCAGTGATAAACAAGATACTCTGTAATAGTTCAGAGTGGGAAAACATTACAGCTAAGCTAAAGTAATGAAGTGATAACACAGATAATATTACATTTACAACACGATACGTTATTTTCATGATACCTAAGGGCTGATTTGATTTGTATTGCAATTGTATAAATATCATGATTTGATAAATATCTGGATTCAATATTATTTTTTAAAGATTTTATTATAATTCTAAACAAACTAAGCAAATTTATATATATATTTAATGCAAATATATATAAATTTAAAAAATCGATTTTGGATTCATGAATTAATAGTAAATGAATTGCCACACAAAAGAATCATGATGCATCACTGAATCAATTGTTTGTTCATTTTTTTGCCCTCTGTGTAAACAACAACAACTTTAAAATGAAATGGACACAACAACTAGTATGTAATTGTGCTGCTAAATGTTTTACATTATTTCCATTTAATGTATGCGTCTCTTTACCAGACTATGGAGGACAAACTGAAAGCACTGGAGGGTGATGTTGGAAATGTATTAGAGGCTTCTAAGCTTCTCATGGTGCAGTTGGAGCCCCAGGCAGCTCCTATGATCCAATCAGAGGCCAGGCATCTCTCACATGGTCTTGTGTGTCTGAGCCAGGCATTAGTTAGGACACGGGAACAAGTCCAGGTAAAAGATTTAATTACAATTCCATGGTAACGCAGATAATAAATATGTTATTGCAATACCTAGAAATTGTCGAACTGATGAACACATTAAATCTACATGTTAACATCTGCTTGTCATGTAGGAGGAGCTGGAAGATCATATCCATATCAATACTGATTTGGATTCCCTAATGCAGTGTCTCAAAACATCAGAAAGTGTCTTGACCTCCCCTACTGCAAGCACAGAGAACCTAAAGGTGAGCCAGTTAACCGTTAACTTCTTCTGACTTTATATATTTACAGTTGATGATCAACTTTTGGATTTACAGTAATGTACTTCCATTATTATTAATAGGTAACTATAATAAGTCCACATGAATTAGCATGAACATTAAACATGGGTTTATTTAGTAAAAAAAAAAAAAAGTTGTAATGCAAAATACTTGTATGTATTTTAAGACATCAAAATAAGCTTGCATAGGGATGGTTTATTGTTTATGTTAAATAATATAAAACATTTGATGTAAAATTTATCAGCTTATGTCTTACAAACATGATTTAGAAATTTCTTTGGAATTCCTTTTTGACTTACATAACCTAATAATTAAATGTTAGAATTTTAAATCTGGATCAGCACACTGTCACATCCAGAATCTTGTTAATCCTATTTGCAAGGCAACGTAAAGGTAAAAAAGAGATAAAAAAATAATAAAAACAATTGTATTAGATTACAGATTAGAAAATATATTCTCACTATAATGTGACGGTATATTTCCCTTTTTCTCCTTGTGCTCTGCAAGCTGGCTCTTTTGGATTTGAGTGCACTGACCCCTGACCTCGGAGCTCTGAATGAGCAGAGCCTCACGGTGCCACTTACAGCTTCTGAGGCGGAGCAGCTGCAGCTCCTTAACACTAACTGGCTGAAGGTCTTCATCCAGGCCATGAACAGACACAGGTGTGTGCTGCAGAGATGGAGTAGCATTTGGAGTAGCACTGTAAAACATATTAACCTATTTTTTTTTGTGAGAGAACGCCATGTTTGTTAATGATCTACTGTAGGAGGATGTAGTGGCTCAGTAGTCGAGGTCCTGAGCTAGTGATTGGTAAAGTTTATGTTCAAATCATAGGATTGTCTGATGGTTATTTTTAGGCCTTTAAGAAGAGGCTTTAGCTCACCTTCTTAGCTGCATGTCTGGTTTCGTCTTAAATTCATTCTTTCATAATCTCTATTCTTTTGTGGAACTACAAAAGAGGCAAGAAATGAGAATATATACTGGGTGGGACAACCTAATTTACATTTAGGCATTTGACAGATGCTCATATCCAGAGCAACTTTCATACGTGCTTTGAAGTATTTATCAATGAATATATTCTTACACTGGTTCATTAGCTTATTAACTAAAAGCACCTTCAGTCAAACAATGTGTGTGTGTGTGTGTGTGTGTGTGTGTGTGCATGGGTGTGGATGAGGTGGATTTCATGACACCAGTCCATCACATGAGACCATGCACACACACTTTCACAAATAATCATGCACATTACGTTAGCATAGCCCATTCCACTTTTCAGCATGTCTCTGGAAGGTGGAAGAAAACAGACCTTCCTAATGGGAAAACACGAGAAACTATGCATCGATAGTACCCCAACCTCGGGGAAGTTATCAAGTGCACAATGTATAATATTATAAGATGTCAAGAGCTTCAGTTAATGTTTACAGAAAATATCACAAGAGGAAAAAAAACTAGGTTGATGTGGTTGTTTATACCAAAGTGCGGGTTAAGTATTTCAGAAACTTCTGGGATTCTCACACACAACAGTGCAAACAGTACAATGGTGAAACCATTTGTGTTTGTGGAGAATCTGAAGATAAACATCTTGTTGGTAAGAGCTTTGAAGAGAATGGACATTATTGGCTTGAACTGACAAGAGGTATATAATAAAGGAAATAATATCTCTATACAACCATGCTGAGCAAAAACGCATCTCAGGACCAAAAACTTTGAGGTGATTAGCTACAAAAGCAGAAGACCAGACCATCCTGTCTGCCAAGAATAGAGACCTTCACAGAAAACTGGACACTTAAAGACATGAAAAATACTAGATCATTTTTAACTGTAAAGCCTGTCCCCATGACAGGAACTGAACCTATTGTGATCTTCTGCTGTTATAGGCCAATCATACTGAGATGCATTTCTGCTCAACATGTTTATAAAAGAGTGATTATTACATACTTTCTGGCAGATCAAACCAATCTAGTTGATTTTCTATGACCTTTCTTATCAACAAAGCATTATCTCCAACTAAATTGTCGCTCACTCTGTGTTTTTTGTTATTTGAACCATTTTGATTATTTACATTTTATTTATTCTAAGGTATGATGTGCACATTAACCGAAACTCTTGACCTGTATCCTCACAGTTTAATGCATTGATCTACTGCTACATGATTGTATTATTAGATAACGGCATAAATGTGCAGGTGTCAAGGTGTTTCTAATAAAGTCGGAAATGAGTGTATATTATTAGTTTACAATATATGTATATACTATTTATAAAAATGCCAAATGAAGTCCGGTTCCTCTCAAGGTTTCTTCCTATTACCATCCCAGGGAGTTTTTCCTTGCCACTGTCGCCCTCGGCTTACTCATCAGGGACTATCTGACCATTTTGATTCATAGACATTCACATTCCATACAAACTTAAATCATTCTTTTGATTGTGTAAAGCTGCTTTGCGACGATGGCAATTGTTAAAAGCGCTATACAAATAAAATTGAATTGAATTGAATATGCAAATCTTAGCATTTTGAGCTTACTATTGGTGTTTGCAACCTCTTATTCTGTGATGATGAACTGTAATGGTGTACACGGCCTTTCTATGATGTAGTGTGTGACAGTTTTGGTGTTTTCTTAGGGAAATCTATAGTGCACAGTTGGGTGATCAGAGCTTCCAGCAGAAGTGCCAAGCTTGCACAGATCTACTGGAGATGCTGGAATCTGGGCTCTCTAATGACATTTCTGGAAATGATACTTTTATGAGAGAACAGCTTGCAGTACACCAGGTTAGATGTTTATCTATTACTAGTGTTCCTCTAGGCACGAAATTCTTACTCTGTCACTGCAGTGACAGACGATGTCTGGCTTTGCCTTATCTGGCAACCCAAGAATGTAATTAATGTCATCATAGCTGATTGCTAAGATCAAAGAATTTTTTTAAATGCTGGTTTCTATCAATGTATTTCTGCAGAAGCTGAAAATGGGAGTACTGATTGGCCAGCAGCTTCTGGATTCTGTGATCAGTGAGGCATCAAAGCTTTTAAATCAAAGTCAGGGAGAAGACAGGTGAGATACACAGAATGTGCACCACACAATCCCTCTACTTACTTTATACCTACATGCTTAACATCTTCAAACTCTGCACCTATTACAATTCATTAAAATTCTAAAATTATGACAAAGTTTATTGATTGTACATTTGTGATTATCAATCTGAACAGCAGTTTCATACTCATTCATTTCTAAAAATGGGATCGGGGGGGGGGGGCACAGACACAAAGAGCAGGCTGATACAGAGAGTGTAAATGGATCTTTAACCTCTTTAATGAGACTTGCTTTTGCTTTACACACACGCTGTACACACACGCATCCAGACACAAAATAAAATATGTTTTACGCACACACACGTGGTCACAGTGTTATAGTAAACAGTACACGCGTGCACGGA
>JAOVVA010000035.1:1649106-1662543 GCA_028565275.1 Leiocassis micropogon
ACCATTCTATTTCTTTGCAGTGGAAATGGTAATTGTTCTCAAACTGCGTCACATTCAGTCCAATGCAGAGGATAAAATGTAAAATTAAAGTAAACATAAGTGACAGGAATGTGAACTGTGTGCTTTGTAATTTGCTTTTATAAGTATTTTGTAATGTGTTTGAATGCTACAAAATTACCAAAAATGCCTGCGCCTGTGATGTACTTCATTACCTTAGGTGTGGAAGGCACAGAGAGCTCTGAGGCATTCGTAGACTCCACAATGCAGCCTTTTACAGATACCTCGGGTAGGCAACAGCCATCTCCAGAAGTGCGACTATAGCTGGGCATGCTGCACACTCCCACACCCCTACTTACTCCTTTGTTCGCTGCTTTCCTATCCCTTAATTCTCATCACCTCCTGTGTCGTTCCCACTCTATTGAGCCATGTCTGTTGGTAGACTGGGTACACAAGGCATAAAAAAAAAAAAAAACTTTTTGTACTGGGCTCTTTTTCTCTTTCTTTTAGTCTCTCATGAACGAATATACTTTCTTTCTGTCCTCCCCCTGGCACAGCTGCTCTGTGTTGAAAGCATGAAAGCTTTAGCTGAGTGCAGAGAGGGAGAGCCGAGAGCCAGTCTTGCCCACGAGGAAGAGAGGAGGACAGGGCACGGAGAGGTTAGACTCCTCGCTCTCAGCCGGCTCAATCCGCCCACACCCTCTCCCAGTCCACAGCTGCTGCATGGCACAGTGTTGATAGGCATGCCATGATAACACTGATGATACTAACACTTTTTTTTAACCTCAGGAATGAAGAGGCAGTGCACCATCAAAGCTTTTCTACTTGTCCATGTGTTGCTGTTTATGCACTGATCCAGTCATAATTGCTTTCTTTCCTTCTTTCTTCTTTCCCAATCCCAGGACGAGACCTGGCATCTCACAGATGGCACTCGCGGGCTGTTCCAGATACAATCCCCTTTACCCTTCCTGATACAAAAGATCTTCCTGAACATGAAAGCACACCTTATAAACAAGGCTATGTGAGTACAAACATATAATAAGTCTTTGAGAAAGTCTAAGATTTGCATCCTTAGTAAAGAACAGTAAAACGGTTATTAAAAAACTCGATTCACAGAGCTGTGAGAGATCAAAGTGCAGCATAAAGTTCAGAGATTTAGGTGTTTTTCTGCTGTCCTCAATCAAAAACCCATATGATTAAAAAAAAATAGAGCATTACAATATTTATTCAATTCGAGGGGCGTTCAAGTCAAACTGGGACCGGTGATTGAATTTCTCATGAATGAAGGCATCAAAAAGGATGATGACATTTACAAAAGATTTCAAGCACAGTACAGTGATGAGCCTCTTGCCTGCTGTAAAATGTTTGAATGGTGAAAACGTTTTGAGGAAGTAATTCGTGAATGCAATCTTTCTGTGTGAGCATTTAGCGCGTGGAACGCCTGATCCTTGGAAAGCAATGAAAATCTTGTCGCCAAGTTGTGGAAGAGAGGCTTCTGTCTTTGTAAACTGTACACACACTCATTGACAAGCACACCTCAGATATTACAAGAACTCGGCTGGGAATTACTGCCATATCCCTTATACAGTTCTGACCTGTACGCCTTAAGCCATTTCTATGTTTGGGCCATTTAAGGAATTCCTGGAAGGTCAGAGTTTCTGTTGTAAAGCGGAAACACTGGGATAAGTGCATTAATGTAGCAATGGAATTGTATCGACAAATCGGTTTGAATTGAGCGGCCCTTGTAGAACCAGATGTAACTCTGCATGTGGATGGGACTTTTATTTTATTAAAATTCTCAGGATTTAAAGCACAAACAAATCTTTCAGTTATTTATAGTTATAGTTGTACAGTTATAGTTCAGTTATTTATATCTATATATAAATAATATACTATATCTGTATATCCTCATCTTTTGACCAATATCATATTTTCCCAATCATAGGCTCAGCTCATGTCTGAGTGCAGCAGCAACGTCAAGAATGTGAAAAAGGTGTCACTCATCCTGGATAATGATGAACATCATGAGGACCAAGGAGGTCTCACCAGCCTCAAAACGGCAGATAAACAATCAAGTAAATAACCCACAAATCCCCTGAAAATTTTATTCACTATATAGATATCTAGTTTATATTACAATATATTCTTTTTATTATTCCTTTCCGCCTGGTCATGTAGGTGTCATGCAGCTTGGTAAACACCACTCTTAAATAAAATGTTAACGCAGTTTTTACAAGAGTTATACAGCAGTATGTGACAGTTGACATTAAGGTTTTAAGTAGGTGCTTTGTAAAGGCTTATGTAAATTGTTACCTATATTTCTTTGTCATCATGGTTTAATATTAAAGCTGCACAAATTTGTTGTACTTGATTGGACATATTTTTTACTTCCCTATATTAGTATACAGTTCCACTCGGCCTACTGCTTATCCTGTCACTTTATATTCAACAAACTCATTTCACAACCAGATAGAGGCACTTAGCACTTAAATCCAGGCAAACTCATGACATATTAAATCACACAGATCAAGTCTGAGATTTATCCTTCCCTCAGCCTCCATTAATATGCTTCCTTGTCCTGTTCTCTGCAGGAGTGATCGAGCGCTGGGAGCTCCTCCAGGCACGGGCTGTCAGAGAGGAGCAATGCTACAGTAGAGACCGGAAACAGCTAACATCTGACCTGCACAACATAACTTCTTGGCTGGGCCAAGTCATCCCTGAGCTCAAGAAACTCCAAAATGCAGAGACGGCATGTGTTAGTGTACAGATCATGGAGGCGCGGGTGAAAGAGCTAAAGGTGTGAGCTCATGAAGGGTTTGGATAATTCACTCACTCACTCACTCACTCACTCATCGTCTATACAGCTTTATCCTATAAACAGGTTTGAGGGGGGCGGGCCTGGAGCTTATCCCTGGAGACTTAGGGTACTTAGGCAGGGTACAACCTGGACATGGTGCCAATCCATCACAGGGCACATACAATGCAATACATTCACACACAATGGGCAATTTTGGGAACGCCAATAAGCCTAATCAGCATGAGGAAACCGGAGTTCCCGGAGGAAATGGGGAGAACATGCAAACTCCATGCTCACAGACCCCAAGTTGAGAATCGAAGCCGGAGACAAGAGACAGTGCTAACCATTAAGCCACCGTGCCACCTTGAATCATTCAATGATATACAAAATGGTTTTCGTTTTTACACAATTTTATCTAAAATGAGCATTCCTAGCACTGTATAATAGGAAAATGCCAGATAAAAGCTTAATGCACATTTAGTTTTGATTATGCGCTCTATTACATTATAGAGTTGAAATGCAGTAGCAGCTTGATTACTTAAAAGTAAAGTCTCACACAGGACACAAACTGAGACTAAATGTATTTTATTGTTTATTTCATTTGAATTGAAACACATGTACATTCCAAAACAGTATTAATTGTTGTTTCTTTTTTATGACCATAACTGTTATGCAGTTATTATGGTTATTATCCTCCACTCCTTCTCAGCCCACTCCCATCTTTAAATTAAAGCAATTTCCTTCACTTGCTGAAATATGTGTAGACCATCTGTCTATGATACATTCTCTCACTCTGCTCTCCTCTGTATCTTACAGGACATGCAGAAGGCTTTTGCTCGCTATAAGACGCTGATGCTGAGTCTGAACCTAGGTGGGCGTGAGCTGGCGTGTGAGACGGGTCGCGAGGTACAGCAGCTACAGGAAGACTTGTGCAGCATGAACCGGAGTTGGACCGAGGCCTGCTCAAGCTTGGAGGAGTGGGAGGACGGTTTGCGAAAGTCTTTCATGCATTGCCAGGTGAGAAGCCTAAATTAAGTGGTAAACCTGGGTGTTACTGAAAAAAAAGCAGTCTCTGTAAATTAACCCACATTAGGTGTGAGATTAGGCTTAGTTTCTTCTTGTGTGACTCATTTGTATCCAGTAGGCCATTTTGCACATTTAACACATGATGTAAAGTTGAAGTTTATATTTATTGTTGAAGCTTGCTTTAGACATAACACAGTAATGCAATTTTGTCCTTTACTTCTTTGTGTTAAAGATAGAAAGTAAAGAAATGCCATTAAATATCATTCCTATTACCAGCATGGCAGGCATTGATGGCTCAATCATGGTCTTCTCACCTGCCTGGGTTCGATTCCCAGATGATACCCCAAACCCAGCCACTGGATCCAGGACATCCTTATAATGCCAGTCTGAAGCCAGGAGAGAAATAGGAGGGTTGTGTCAGGAAGGGCATCTGGTATAAAACCTTTGCCTAGTTATATGTGTGGATCGGATGCATCACTATTGTGACCCCTTAACAGGAGCAGCCAAAAAACAGCAAGCAGCAGGTTTCCAGGGTTTTTTCTTACAGACAGTTGAATTTCTTTTTCATTTTCATTGCAATGCATTTTTTCCCCCTATTTTCACCCTCTATTTGGTCACCTTAAATATGTGCCCATCAGCTTTTCACAAGAAAACTACCAAGTGATTCCTCTGAAACACTTGATCTGCATCTTTCAACACTGCTGCATCATCACACAGCATACACACTTGGAGGAAAGTGCTATCAGCTCTCTTCCACATACATGAGCTCATAGTCATCCATGTTTGGCTATTGTGGCTCTGATAGTATGCCATCTCTACTACAACCTGAACTTAGTCAAGAAAGGCTGTGACATCATTGGGATTCAAACTTGCGAGAGGGCGAATGCTTTGCCAGAAAGCCTTTATGTAAGATATGAGTTCAATATATGATTAAGACATACAAAAGTTGGTCTTTTTTTTTTGCTGTCTTTTTTAGGAGTTCCATGAGACTTTACACTCACTCTTGCTGTGGCTGGCCCATGCTGAAAGCAGGAGGTTCACTGTTAACATTCAAGATCCGTCTGTTCTGCCCTCCGTGCTGAACGAGCACAAAACTGCTCTGATGGTGAGACTGAGAGCAAGTCTGATGTAAAACCTTATTATGTGTAATATGCAGGCTTAACTAGTATCAATAGTAGAGTAGAAAAATTTCCCAAACTGATGCAAGTAAAGGTAAAACATGCATGAATGCGCATAAGATGAAACACTTGATTATTAGAGTTATAGAATTCTGCAGTGGCACAAAACAACACGATGAGTCTGTTTATTTTTTTAAAATTTGTATTATGCACAGAAAAACAAGGTTTTAAATAATGTCTGTTTAAGTAAAAAAAAAAAACACTGGACTGGATTTTAAAACATGCTTAGTTCTTTTATAGCCCTGTTAAGATGATAGTGTATTAATAAACCTAAAACAGAGTAGTTGACAAATCTATAATCCATTAATTACAGTATGTAAGCGATTACTGGCTAATAACAAATAAAAGTTAAAATATTTAAGTAAATGCAACACTGCACCAGTTGCCACAATTACTATGGCTAGCTGTCGTGCGGGTACTGTAATACAAATATCCACCCAAAAAAGTCATAACCACAAGTTCATTTCCACTTTTACTGGTTATTAGGACTGAAATAAATCATTTGTTAATGAGCTGTACTGCACCCCCTGGTGGTAGGGTCTGGAAGAGGAGCTGAAGGCCAGGCAGATGCAAGTGTCATCTCTGCAGGATATCACCGATGAGCTGCTCCCCGAGTCAGGGCCAGAGGACGACTTCGAGGCCACAGAGAAGCTCCACGTCATCTGTAACAAATTACGGCTGCTGCGGCGTCAGGTCAAGCAGGACCTCCAAACTGTTCAAGAGCGCTTGGTAAGAGCAAATTCGACTGATTTAAGAACGCTGCCACATTAAGTTATATCAGAAATAAAAGAAGCCATCATAGGTGGATTAAGGTACATGTGTCTGCATCCAGGCTGTCAGAGGTCTCGTTTAGAACAAACAATAAAAAATAAATATGAATGAATTCTGGCCCCAGAGTTATTATGAAATGTAGAGGTAATTTTAAACCAGTGCTTGTCTGACACATGGTCTTCTACTCAAAAAAAATCACTACATTTATCACAGCATTCTGTTAAATTTATTTTCCAGAACAGGAACTGTCTCAAATTAAGCTCTGTTATATTTTATTTAGTGTTTTGAGAATTTATTATATGATGGAGAGAGTAAAAGCCGAAACAGGAAATGTGTTGTCTGTTATTATTATTATTATCATCAAAGCTGGGATGGACAAATCGCGCAGATTCTCCTCCATCTAAACCCAGTACTGACGTATGAAGATTTCCATTATGTTGATTAAGAAAGTTTAAACTCATATTTTATATTCCGGTTATCTAGTCTTTTAAACCTGACCATACATCCTTTGCTGTAGCAGTTCATTTATTTCTGATATAAATATTTCGCTTCCAGTGAGGCATGCCATAAGCATTCAGGGAATTTATGAACGAACCATATGTACAGTACACGAAAATTCTCAAAATTATTATGATCTCCAAATAATATGAGTCACCTAATAATTATGCTTATAGCACCATTCTTATGATTTAGCCCAGTGAGATGCAGCCTTGTGAGAATAACAGTAGCTACATTTGCATGGATAACACTTCAGTCAGATTGAAATCATTCTGATTAAGACATAGGATGGATGGATGGATGGATGAATGGATGAATAGAACTTTATTGTCATTGCACAGTGCTGGTACTCAGAAACAAAATGAAGATAAAAAATTCTGACTTAACTGATTATAGGGACACTGATCTAATAAGATGTTTGTTTACATGCACAAGGCATTTAATCATCAGCATAAACCTTTTGGTCCTGTGTGAAGTGGTTCTGAATGCTGTGAAGATTAGATTAGGCTTTAAATCTTTCCCAACCAACCCCACCTTCTGTGTTATGATTGGCTACAAGAAATCAGTCTCATTCATGATTGGTTAAATGCTTTACTATTTATCATATGGTGAGCCAGTCCATGCTCCTTCCTCAGCCAGAAACCCAGTGCATGAAAATCTGAATTGCAACTGGTTAGAGAGAGTTGTTCTCATGGAGTTTACTGCTTACGAATGGAGGCAAAATTTACATCATGGAAACTCATGACCTCACCTAATGTTACCCACATGCCCAGAAAGGATATATTCATTCCAACAAGGGAGAGATGATCAGATCATGTGTAATATTGACCTGTTGAACAGATTATTAAAGGTTTACAAACCAACCCTGACACTGAAAATTCATTCAGATCCGTCTGGATCCGGTCAGGCGGTTCTGACTGAAATGTTTACATGATGCAGTTTAATTTGAATTGGGCTGTTATTCCCATTACTATTGAAATATTAGGGTCCATGTAATGTATATAATAATGATGTATCCTGTTGAGAGTAAGAAAAGTGAATCCAAGTGGACCACATGGCAAGAGAGATAAGAGCAATACGATTTTGACAAAACTGTACCGCACTGTGAATATAATGACTTTCTTTTAAGAATTAGTAATGATTTCCATTAATGGAATGCCGTGGTTTTTAGGTTTGGGGAGTTATATAATGTCTCAGACCTGCAGAGTAAGAGATTACCTACAGTATCAACAGTGAATCCAGTTTTAAAAGTTTTTATGTATAAATTCACATATAGCCAAAAATGACTCATGTCATGACTCATATACGATCATATTTAGCATACTGTAGATTTATGTATATTCAGGCTATCCTGAGAGACATAACGGAATTGTACAGCAACCTCCAGTGCGAGAAACTAGTTATTATGAGTATTCCGTTATGCAGTATTTTCACTTCACTAAAGCAACCTTAGTTATAAATCAAACAAATGATCACAATAAGTATTCAATTCAGTTTTATTTTTATAGCACTTCAACAATGGATATTAATGTCTTAGAGCAGCTTTAAAGAGACTCTTTTCTGCTACAGGATTCCTCTGAAGCACCGGCTGAGGGAAAAGGGCAAGAACCAGGAGCTTCCTCTATGGTAGGCATGAGCTTATTGTAACCAGTTCCCAATACGCTGAAACCTTTTTACAAACTCCTAAAACATATATGATGTTATATCTTAGTGAAAAAATTAAATAATACAAAAATCTACTTAATTTATAAGTATGAAGATGGAGGTTTTGACTAGCTGAGTTTAAGATGTTAATCTTCTACCCACAGAATGAACAGTGTAGACTTAATGCAGTAGTAATCTTTATGTTCATCTGTATGTGTTTTGTGTGTTTCTAGGATGTAACAGCCAGCAGAGCATCCGGCACCACCAGGTACTACACAGCTTTATGTCTTAAGCGTAGTAGTAGTAGTAGTAGTATCGTATCCACTTAACACCCGCTTCCGTAATAACAGCCGACACACATAATACAATTCTGCAGCTTTTAATGTAATAAAATGTAATACAATTCATAATAGATTTTTTTTTGGTACAATTTTGAACATTTTCACCTTCGCACAAATGTAACAAATTCCTACAAATGTAATAGCAGTTTTTATGACATATGTGGGAAATGTATTACATTTGTAGGACTATGACATTAAAAGCTGCAGATTTGTATTACGTATGTGGGCTGATATTTCATTGGAGATGGTTACAATCCATTACCACGGATCGTCGAGAGGTGAACAAAAATGTGTCTTAATGAGAGAATTCTGTCTGTTCCAGGACGCAGAACAGGGATTCTTCCCCACCACGCTCTTTCTTCTATCGGGTCCTGCGAGCTGCCTTCCCGCTCCACGTCCTCTTCCTCCTGCTGTTGATTTTCGCCTGCCTGGTACCGATGTCTGAAGAAGATTATAGCTGTACTCTGGCTAACAACTTTGCAAGATCATTCTACCCTATGCTACGCTACACTAATGGACCTCCTCCTACTTAAAACACACACACACACACACACACACACACACACAAATGACCAACTGGTCCACTTCCAAAGATGACATATACAAACTCGAGAAGCACTGTGTATGGAAGAGCATATTGCTACTGTCCAAAATGTTTTATTAGGCGTATTTATAAAATTGATTTTATTCTATTTATTCCCTAAGAAAAGCCATACTACTGAGACTTTTTAAAAAGATAATCAACTCCTAAGTATTATTATTATATGTGTGTTATTTTACTAATGTGACTGTGAGAATGTTAAAAGCGCATAATCAACTTCACAGAACCCCGTCGATACTTTGGCTTACAATCACTGTTCAGGCTTTTAAGTTTCCCCGGGTAAAGAAAAACCATTGTAACAAAGTTATGTGGTTGGTATTTCAGACATTCTTATTTCAACCTATATCCAAGTCATCTGGATAAATGATAATACCATGTAAGACTGTATATCTGTGTTTCATGCTCAACAGTATGTTTTCTTTCAGTTGAAACAGCATGTTTAAATGTAATAATCATATTCTTCATTTGTGCATAATTTGTTACAGAATGAATTTTGGGAGCCACTCGATTTATTTTTTACTTTATTAAGCCATGAAATGCTATCATGTGGATATTTGTTTCTCCAAGCCTTGTTTTTCATTTTTCATTTTTCAAGTAGAGCAGTGAGTTCACTGTAACAAGCATTGACTTCAGGAATTTTTCATGTACCTTGCAATTTGTTTCTGAACGTCTGTTTTTTTCTCTTATTTGGTAATAAACATTATCTTGTACAAGTCAGATGCACTGGGTGATTTTTTTTATGCCAAAAATCTTTTATCCGTTTTTATGAAAGCTGTAGTCAACTTTACAGGATAAGGTAAAAAAAAAAAAAAAATCCTTTGATTGTTTAAAAAAAATACCCTGCATGAGACTAACAATATAACCCCAAAACCCTAAAAATAGAGCTCTAAAAAGTATTAAAAAAAAGGGATATATGCAAAAAGTCATAATTAATAAAGTTGTTATAATAATTTATAACCTAAATTAGATTGCGTGACTGGCTTAGATCTTTTTTTAAAATGCTGTTAATATATTTTCTTCTTCACAAATGCTCTGTGCACACACACAAACACACACATTAAAGACTCAAAAGAATGCAAAGAATCCATTTCATGAATGTTTTATAACAAGATTTGTAACTGATACATAGCAGCGCATTGATGGTACTAAACAAAAGTTGTAACATCCCTATTCACTGGCAATGTGTGATATTCACGATATACCAATCGAAAAAATGATTACAGACATTTCTGTGTAGATTAAAACACATTATTCATTTGGGTCTTATAAAGATACATATCTGGTATCTGATCCTGTAACAGTTTACATAATCATGGCATCATGGCATGTGATAAAGAACTCGCATATCTATCTATCATGGATTCTAAGGCATTTGAATGCTACTGTTGTAACATGATCTTAATCCTAAGAATAACAGCCATTTTTACCTGTCATGAATTTCTCTAAATGTCTCTATAAGCTCTTGCTGTTAATAAAAGTTCTGAAGCTGCAGCAAGAATTGAGAAATAAAGGGGAAAAAACAGGTTATTGGAAACTGGTGCAAAGTGTTGCACAGTCTCCTTTGGCGAATATAAAAGTTTTTTCTTTTCCTTTCAAAATTGCTGCATACTTTTATTTTAAAAAATTCACAAGATAATTGTATTCATTTCTTATGGAAATGCCACAAGTGGTTTGGTGTACAACAGCTGATAACGGTGCAAACTGGAAAATTGGAAAAAATAATGGAATGCTGATGCTTTAGAGTAAAAGCTGCCTGTGATTAAGCGTTGAGAAGCCATGTACTAAACTGCTATCAACAATTCTGGCTTTACGTATACATACACAAGTGCAAATGTAATTTTGTAAACTATGGCAGTGCATTTCATCATGTCACTGGTAGCAGGGTTGGCGCTTTTCTTACTACCTGAACATGTCTTTTTGGCTATGTGAGTTTGGTCATTGGTAAATGTAAAACCAGCTGTCCTTAAGGGTTTTTCTTTGCATTATAGTGCATACAGACATTTGACAAAGTAAAGGAAAACACAACTGCCTCACCAAGGGGTTGAATCACTACCAGCCACTAGAACAGTGAACAATTCTTCCAAAAGATTCCCATAATTTTGTCTAATGGTGCAAAATCTCTTATACAACTTTTCCACCAAGGCACTTCCAGAGCTAGGTCAAATCTAGGCTCTCAGACAGAAAAACCGGTTCCATGGCGGCACCAAAACTTTGCTGGGCTAGAGCAAAGAACCGCTTATGTCATGGGCTGGAGCAGTATTATCACGACCAACATAAAGTTTGTGATGGCCATCTTTAAAAAAATGGACTCGATATGCAATGGGTAGCTCAAATCCTTTCTAGTAATTATAGAGTCAGCAAAATTACTCGCTTGTTGTGCTTGCAACTAACATTTAAAAAAAAAGACTTGCAACACCGCTAGCATTAGAGTACGCTTTGGTGACTGTTAAGAAAAAAGCACATGGGTTCATACTTTTTGAGACATTCACTGAACACCTGTTCCCTGTAAATTAGTGCTACACAGTTAATCACATAAAAATTGCATTCGAAATCGCAATATGAACCTGTACGGTTATGTAATCGCAAAAAGGTGCAGTTTATTACAGTTAAAAATTGGTTTGCATAGTCAGTCATTCATGTGAAGTTTTGCCTGAACTGAACATGACCTATGGTCTCAGAGACTCCTGCTAAAACTGTCCAATCAAAATCCACACTCATGAGCATTGTTTGTTTTTGTATGTGTTTAGTTTTGGTAACCAGAAAAGGCTAGTTTGGTGCTTTTTGAATATGAATATAAATAATTAATATTAAGCAAAATAATAAGAATAAAATTGTGAAGCAGAGCATTTTCATGCCTAAAGAGTCCACCCCAATCAGAACAGCGCTTTCGTCATAGGGTAGAGCTGCTCAGACAGGAGAACTTTGTATTTATTTGCAATGACCCTTCCGTCTGGGGGGGCGAAATGGCTTCAAACCAAACCAGGCAGAGTATGTTTTTTTTTCCTTTAATTTGTCATTCTTCTCTATGTTATATTTGCTGTACAATACATTTATGATTTTGTTGCATGTTGTCAGCTGGTATAACTCATATCAATGTAAATATACGTGCATTTTGTGCGTAGACTAAGTTACCCTGTTTCTTACCATTTGATAAGGTATCTTACACCTTACAAAAGGAATTATATGTGTGCACAAGCACAGAAGGCATGATTAGTACAGGCACAAAATGGTGTTTACAGTTTATCATAATTCCTGTTTGGTAGGGGATATCATTAAATTTTTTATAGTGCAGGAGTGACACATGTCACACTTTCATTAAAGCTGTAATTTGAACATTATCATCACAGTGGAAAAGTCTTCTAACAGCATATCAAGAAACAAAATCTTGGCTTATATATAAAGAAAAAGAAAAGTCTCAGGGGAAAAAAAATACAATAAATGCAGAGAGTTTTGCAAAAACCACCACATACAAATACGACCTCCATGGATGTTTACCTGTGACACCTTTATTTTCACAAAGCTACACACTGTAAGGCTTTATAATACAGCTGATTTGGTCCAGTTCTTTGAGTATCCAGGTCCAGACTGATGTTCCTGAGCTTTATGGTTGCTCTGGTTAAAAACATCTTGCTTCAGTCTGTCTTCACTATGCTAAGGTCACTTTTGAGAACTAGCAAGAGAATGACAAACACAGTTCCATTTACTACTGATGAGAACAAAACTTACATTAGTCACTCAACAAAAGAGTAACATAGAACAAATGTGTGGTTAGTTGGATTAAAAAAAAAATTTCATCAAAATATTAAGTTTCTCTAAATAAAAAATGTTACTAATAGTTTATATTAAACTTAATTTAAATCTGTTTCTAATTACTAGATTAACTGGTGAATGAGCATGATTAATTCCTGCTGTATTCAGATAAACCAATGACATTATGAATTCTCATTATAATGCAGGCATTGATGTGTAAACTGTAAATTGAATAAAATTAAATGTATCCTGTGTTTAGGGTCGAGGGGGGCCTGGAGCCTATCCCAGGAGGCAGGGAACAAGGCGAGGTACACCCTGGACAGGGTGCCAATTCATCGCAGGGCACACACACACTATTTGGGAACGCCAATTAGCCTAATCTGTATGCCTTTGGACTGTAGGACGAAACCAGAGTACCCAGAAGAAACTCACCAAGCACGGGGAGAACATGCAAACGCCATGCACACAGAGACGGGAATCGAACCCGGACACTGGAGGTGCAAGGCGACAGTGCTAACCACTACACCACCATCTCGCCTAAATTACAATTCAATATTTTTTTTATTCTGATTTTATTACAATTCAAAGCAAACTACCAAATTACAATTTAAACAAGCTGTGCTGCCTGCTGTGTGAACAATTTAGAGCACAATACTTGTAGGATCATAGAGGAAAGGCGAATACTGAACTTGAAATAACTTATTGAATCAATACCCACCTCTATGATATACACAGAGACACATATGTCATGGAAAATGTGTCTTTTCATAAATTTATCCCCCTTTTTCCGAATTTTCCGATTTTCTCCCCTAATTTAGTAGTGTCCAATTCCAC
>JAOVVA010000035.1:1690471-1708117 GCA_028565275.1 Leiocassis micropogon
CACCCAAAGAAAGATGCCCAGGGTCCCTGCTCATCTGCGTGAACGTGCATTAGGCATGCTGCAGGGAGGCATGAGGAAGGCATAACAAATATCCAGTAGACCTGTAGTTAGTTGTAGATAGCAACACATTAAACCTGTAGTTGTACTAGCTAGATTGTCAATCCATGCTTCAACTTCAACTGATTGACTAAAGAAAAGAAACTAAGTATAATATAATCCATCCAAAGTATAATATATAATATATAAAGAAAAAAAATCTAAATATATATAAAAAATTAAGTGTATGAAAAGAACTGAAATGTACTGTATATATAAGCAAAATATAGACAAATGAGAATGTACTGTGTGTACTGCAAATCGAGATGTGAAAAAATAGAGATATAGCAATTAAAAGTGACAGCAATGCAAAAAGTGAGTGGTGCAAGACTGAGATAATGAAGGTCAATGAAGATTAGGGTGCACAATTACTGGTAGAAGTCTGTTATGAAAGGAGATCTAGATGAATAACTAAGAATGAGTAGAGGCTGAGGGACAATTATGACCAAGTATTTCAATCAGGTCCCCAGGCTCCGTAAAGATAAAAACACTGCCTGGGAACAAAGGATTTCTGTCTACAGAGCATCTCTGTGATAGAAATCTGTCACTGAACATGCTCTTCTGCTTGGCAAAAACCCCATACAGTGGGTGTATGCAGCCCAGCATGGAGACCAGCTTAAGCCAACCACAGACGCAGCTCTCCTAATCACCTCGTTCAATCATGTGGCATTTCTACTTTTGAGGTTTCTTCCCCAAAACAATACAAAAAAAAAGATTATTCTGGCCACCACTGATTGGCAGAATATGTGTTTTATAAGCTTTTTGCAGATGCTAAAAGAGCCTGGTTTCTTCAGAAAGAGCACCCAGACAAAAGTATGTGGACACCCATATCTGGTTCTTTTAAAAACTTTTGGCACCATGTACACTTGTCTTCAATGTCATTGTTCCTGCACCACTGAGAATTCCATTGAATGTGAAAATAAAAGGCCCAAACATGTTCCAGCATGACATTACCATGTGTGTTAAGTGAGCTCCATAAAGACATGGTTTGTGAAGACTGAAATGGAAGCCCTGATCTCAACCCTACTGATCACTTTTGAGATTAAATAAAGCTCTGACTGTGCCCTAGTCCTCCTCCTCCTACTTCAATATTAATGACCAGTCTTAGTAATGCTCTTCAGGTCAAACAGCCAAATCCCTACAGCCAAAACTTTAAAGCCTTCCAAAAGAGTAAAGGTTATAAGAGCAAAGGGGGACTATATATGGACTCAAATGTTCAAAAAGCACATACTGTACAGGTGTAATTTGTCAGTTGTCAACTCAGAGAATTCAGAGGAAACGGATGGAGACACAAGGGAACATTTTACACAAAAAAGGAAGGAGAACTCTAGGTCTATCCAGTGACTCAGGACCTGTGGGCTGCACCATTGTGTTTGAGATGCATTTATTTCTGTTTGGCCAGACATAAATCTCTGACCATGTTCATACTCACTCAATTCAATTCAATTCAATTCAATTCAATTTTATTTTTACAGTACTTTTAAGAGAGTTAATTGTCCTAAAGCAGCATTACAGAATAAAAAAAATGAAAATAAATTAGAAAATGTACAGGAAAAAAAAATGGACTATAACTATCAGTTTGTGCCAGATCAGCAGGGCAATAGTGGCAAGGAAAAACTCTGTGAAATGACAATAGGAAGAAACCAACAGGAAACTCATCCCATCAATATATCAGATAGATATATTTATTTAGACTGAGAGATCAATTTGAAGTCACACTGTGTGCTGTCAAGGTGGAAGTTCAGTATGATGGGAAGGGTGTTGAATTTAATAAGTCCAAGTAAGCTTAAGTCCACTTTTGTTGTTGGAGACACAAATAAAAAACTGTTGGGAATGGGAATTTCAGTCCTAACTATTGAGCAAATGCAGTCACATCATAGAAACTGCCTGCATCAGTCAAGTCCAAGACCATCACCATGCATACCAAGCAGACTAAATGAAACCAGCAAACAAGCCAGAGGCCTCTATTTGATGAGAATTACAGTTTATTATCGTGAGAATGGTACAGTGGATCCAGACCCTCTGCTGGGAACGTTAGAAATGAGGTGTGAATACACCCTGAATGAGACACCAATCCATCGCAGGGCTCCATACAGTACATACACTTTTCTTTAACATGTAGGCGTGAAATCTATCTTAGCTAACTGACCTACTGGCATGCTTTTGGGAGGTTGGAAAAAAGAAACTCCACATACAGCAGGTAAACATGTTTTTGCACTTTCTTAGGTTCTCAAAGAACTTATTTTTTAAGTGGGTCACATAATTTCTGCTGCTTCTGTGAAAATGCGACTGCAATTTATTTTACATTCAGCAGCTATTCCATTAAAATACCAACTCATGGGTTTGTTTCTGACAACAGTCTGACCAAGTTGTACTGTATATATTTTACCATGGTTCCTGGGACAATTTCATTCATTGATTTTCTTTCATTCATTTATCGCTTTTCTTTTGGCCGAGGCCATGGCAGATCTGGAGCCTTGGGAAATCTGTCACAAGTAAGAAATATACTCTTCGATTGGCTCCAGTCCATCGAAGAGAACCATGCATGCAGATACTCAAATACTCATTCACAAATAGGGGCAAGTTAGTATGGTCAATCAATGTACAGTCAGGTTTTTGAGATGGGAAACCAGGAAACCTTGAGGAAACTCACACCTACTTGGTGGTTGTTGTTGGTCTTTCCCATTTTATCCGGGCTTGGGACCGGCACTGTATCCAGTGGCTGGGGTTTGGGCACTGGCTGGGAATCAAACCAGGGCCTTTTGCATGGCAGGCGAAACACCTACCCCTGAGCCACCAGTGCCCTATATAAACCTACTTGGTACACTTACAAATTTCTTTGTAGATGCAAAATAAAATTAATTGTAGAAATCTCAAATGTGTTGCTATTAATAATGGTATGGATCCAAGTTTGATTTACACCCATAATATTTTACAACAGTAATTGTTACTGTATATTTGCATGTACATACTGGCAGGATTAAGAATTTTATTAAAGGTTGTGGCTACTACTGTATGTGGTCCACATAATTCTAAAAATGTTCTGTGCTATTACTTTCCAATTCTTGTCATGTTCCCATGTTTTTGTACTTTGTGAATTTGAATACATGACCCTTGTTTTTCTTTATTCTGATGCAAAACTGAAAATTGCCTTGTTAGTCTAAAGCAAAAACAAAAACAATGAGGGCAAATGGAGGATAAACAGCTAAATTAACCAAAGCAGCAGTCTATAATTGTGTTGGCTTCTCTTCAGCTCTGGCTCTTAGCACCGTAGGGCTGATTTGAGCAGTAAATGGCTTTAAATTGTGCACCTCGTGCTTAAAGATGTACTGTGGTGGCTCAGTAAATGCAGCTGAGCAGCGTACACACCACAGGAGAGCCGTAGTTAACGCAGCGGCAGAGAGGAGCTGCTGGATCCCTCATCACCCTGGCATTGAAGGCGTCCAATAAGTAGACACCTGCCTGCTGGGATGATTGCTCTCGTTACCTGCGTAGCTTCCAGGTCCTGGGCTTTTAAAGCTCAGCAAATACGCCCCAAGTGAGGTCCACCAGCGTTTCTAACCATGGAGGCCATGCTTGTAAATGTTATAAATTAGATAAGATGTGATAATTCAATAGACTTCTTTGGGCTGACAGAGAACTGAGACAGATATAAGCCATTGTAAAAAAAACAAAAAAAAAAAACGAACAGAAAGTTTACAGAATTCATAAACAGGGCTAATGAAAAAAAAAATTTATCGGTAATGGTAAAATTTTATTAGGTGGTATGTCATTGTATTCTTTATTATTAATATAAATGTAGCATAAATTAAATGTTTTTTATAATGACTTTTAGATGGTGTGAGATTTTGCATGTCCTCTAGTTTGGTTTGAAGAAAGACAAGGATAATAGACTCTGCATTTCAAGAATCAAAACGATCAGATCTCAGCAATAAAATCACAGCTCTTACAATGACACTAAACACTTAAAAAGAGACAAAAAAAAAAAAATTCCAAGGTTTTCTGGCTTTGTACATAAAACACTAGGTATCCAAAAAAGGATACCTAAGGAACCAAAACTTATTGAACAATTCACTGCTCAGGCCTATCTGAATTGGGTTCTTTACATGTCTGTTGATGATGAGTATATTTATTCTAAACATATCACATTTTACCTATTAAGCGATGTTATAATATCCCACAAACAATATGTGCATCCTGTACGTCACTTAACTTGGAAGTTGTCATAATACTGAAAAATGTATGATTTTTTGTCATGTCCTCTTTTGCAGTTTGAGGTTTCTATGTTTCAAAATAATTAATAAAAACTTTTTTTTATATATAGCAAAAGTCTAAATAAGTCTTAAATAAGTTTAAATAATTTAAATATATCAATTTATTACCGTTTGCAAAAGTTTTGCCAACTAAGTTCCTGTAACTGATCAACAATTAATTTTTCAGTTTAAGATGTTTGGTATACATCTTAAACAAACTGTGTTAAGTGTTTTCTCATTAAAAAAAATAATAAACTATAATAGCTTGCTGTCATTGAGTATATTAATTGACCCTCCTATATGTTACCTACACTGTTATGGTTTACAGATTCTTTATGATTTTAATTAAATTTGTTCAAATATGATGAAGATGAGAAATGATCAGCCAGGCAAGTCCTACCAATAAATTATGGGTCAAAATAAATTCCTAAATAAATTAAATGAATAAAATTAATTATGTAATTAGGGGTCAAAATAAGGAAAGTGATGCCGGTCACTTGGCATTGGGGCAAATCATTTTTACATGCAGAATGAAGTTCTGTTCTGTATCATAGCTGCCAAACTAAGCAGTGAAACCATCCTTTACCTTGAACATAATGTTTAAACTTTACAAATATCAGATATGTCACACTGAGAGAATTTAATAACTTGAACCATTATTATTATTTTTTTTTTTACTGAGAGAATTACTCACCTCATGCCAGTGGAACTGGTTCCCTTCTGGTACTGGTACTGATATTCACTGCTTACAAAAGCAGCAAGATAATGCTTTAAAACTTTAAAACATTTGGCAGTGCTTCACATTGCAGATGGACAATGACCTGAAAGCAAAAATATTTTTAAGACAAAGAAGTGAACTGTTCTGCAATGGGCAAGTCCATCACCATAATCCCAGTGTGCATGCATTTTACTTGCTGAAAACAAAACACCAAAAAAGAAAACATATAAACTGAAGACATTTGAAGCAAAAGCCAGATACTGCAACATCAAATATTTTTGTCATATCTATACATAAACAATACCATTGACCTGATGCAAAGCTGAATGTCTACATTTTGATCTCATATTGATTATTTTATCTTACAGTATATTAGATACTTATTACATTACTCTGTTAGGATTTGCTATGCAGCTGAAATAACAATAGTATTATCCAATTGTGTCCAAATATTTATGGGGCAGTATACACACACACATTACTATATTTTCAGTGTGTAGTGCCACCAAATTGCTGACTCAGTATGTACCAAAGACAAAAAAAAAAAAGTAACAACTGGAGGCTTCCCTAAACATTAATGCAATGCACGTGCCAGATAAACCCTATAACATTGGTGACTTCCCTCTCTCACTTCTACAAAGTGGTCTGTTGACCCACAAGGGCAGAGTGGGTCAGAAATCTGACAGTAATACTCTAAACCCACTGCTTTGCTAGCATCCAAAGTCTTGTTTTTGTACAAGGCAATGACATTGACCCCTTCCGCTTGCTTAAAAACACTTCTTCTGTAGAAGCCCTCAGTTCTTCTTTCTTTGTGCCAGCTGTTTCCGGCTTTAGGGGCACAAATTGCCTGTGGAGCACGGGATGTGTGAAGGAAAGAACGGCTGAAGTTGCTAAATCGATCAATACTGCCCATTTGCAAAGATCTCCCATCTTGCAAAGTTTTTTTTTTTTTTTTTTTTACATAAAAGCCAGTGACTGTTCTGCAAGATCGACCACAATAAATATATGTTGAGAAATCTTTTTATGAGCTGGTGTGCTTATAAGGTTATAGGTTTGACCCTTTTACATTCAGGAATTTTTGCTGAGTTGAAGAAGATGCTGAGTTGCATATCGAAGACGATCTCCACCAGAGATTAAGGAAAAGGAGACAGATCATAATAAATACCCTTATGAACATTGCCATTAGGTAAAGTGTTACTGGTGCAAATTTAATATTAATTTGATTAAAACATGGCTTCAATAAAAGGCCTGGCGGATTTTAATCTTCCCATCAGAACTTGTTCTCGAGATGAGCATGGGAGGCTTTAAATAGTGGGCAATAAAAGGACATTTTTATCCTTTGAAGGAAACTTCAAAGCATTTTGTAAGACGCTCTGGATAAGAGCGTCTGGCAAATGCCTAACTGTAAATGTAAATGCACAGGAAATGAAAACGAAAAAGAAGACAAGAGATCGGGTTAGTTTTGTGCAACGGTCCTAGCTCCCTCCCTTTAGTTTCCACTGAGAGGCCAGGAGGATTTATTGTTGTGCCGTGCTTTGCATTCTGTGCTGGTACACTCTGTTATGTGGGAGTGGAGTTCTCATTGCAAAAGCAATTAAAACCACCCACCAATCCCTTTCCAAAAAAATACATAAATAAATGGAATACAAGCTGCAATTTCTCAGAGTTGCTCTTTCCTACCTCTTACTAACATCAATCATTTACTTTGAATGTAGAAAAAAAAAATGCAGCAAATCGTTTTGTAACCACAATCAAACAGAGGACCTCAGGTCATGGTTCTCTCAGCTCATAAACTCTGTCTCCCACCTGGGCTGGATTATTAGCTGCTCTATAACAATGTGTTTACCTGCTCCAATAACGCAAATGAAATTGAAGATAAATAGAATTTATTACAATATTTCTTTCAATATGTTTTTCAATATTTCTTGCAAATCATGGGACATGATCCCCTATTCATACTAATGGCATGACAATCTTGCGGTGCTGTTTCCAATAAGCAAATAGTATATCGTCATTATTCAGAGAATAACATAACAATCCTGTTTCCTAATTTCATTTTAAAGTAAAAACTCAATGAAAACCATTTGCTGATAAAGCCCCGAGAACAGATGAAATTATAATAATAATCATTTAAAAAAATGGCTTCAGTGCAAGTCATAAGTGAAGGCACAGTGTGCAGCTGGAGAGCTCATTAATGTGAACAAAGCACAAAAATAAGGTACTACTTTTAAGTATCCATTAAGAGCATTTAATGTAACCCGGTGACTTATTGTGTGTGTGTGTGTGTGTGTGTGTGTGTGTGTATGTGTGTGTGTGTGCATGTAAGTATGTGTGTGTGTGTGTGTGTGTGTGTGTGTGCTGCACATATGTGTGCATTGCAAAGGAAATTCAGTGAAAAGGAACAGCAGTGGATTGTCAGCGCAGCCTGTATTTCCATGATTTTGGTTTACTGCAGTTTGACATATTAAGAGCCTGTAAAATGGCCTATTGATGGTCTGGCAATGGCTGAGGCCTTTGAAGTGATCAGTCAGTTGATATTCAGCTCACTATGAGCCCTCAGGACACAGAAGTTCACCAGTTCCCCCAAGTCATGTATTTTAGCCACTAGCACAAACATATCCAAGCTGCACAGTGCCAAACATTTTGACAGGATCGTCACTCTTCATTGCTATTATATAAAATCACAAAATCCTTCGTCTGGCAATAAAACACAAGTATAACTTCATTATTCAATATGTCAGAAAATATTGGGGCATGGGAGACAACATTAAATGAGAAGACTTTTATTTATTAATACATTTATCTTTAATAATCCCTTTAACCTGGTCAGGCTTGCTGTGGATCTGGTGAAATCAAAAGCATTGTGTTGAAATCCTACCCGCATTAAAGAGGACATATCCAGAGTATACTCACATGAAAGAAATTGCCATTTTTTAGAATATGGTCCAGTGTTAAAAGTAAATGTTTGAAGTGATGAAAATACTGGGGCCTATCTCAGGAGACTAAGTTCATGAGGTGGGGTACACCCAGGACAGGGTGTAAATGTTTTCATGTAAAAAATAACTTTTATTGTTTATCCAACAATTGCTGTTCCTTGGTGAACAGGGTTTCTGACATGAAGCATGCAGGCTGATCATGGGTCAGAAATACTGGAAAAAGTTTCTACCTTGATGGTATCCTCGCCTTGCTGCCTACCTAATTTAGGTTTGCTACTTACATTGATGCTATTGGAATCTGGCATTAGAAAAGAAAACAGGCCAATTTAAGTAAATAAGGGGAGATAAAGTTACTGTATATCTCTATGCTTTTTCCTATATTGTTGGGCCTCGTGCTGTCTATTAAGGCAAATAAGCTGCCTTATTTTATACAAATCTGCTTAGTTTATTACATTGAAACATTGAAACATAAATATGTGTAAATATTCAGTAGTCTTTCTAGCTACATTGTAAAATTATGCTGAGGGAATTCAAAATATGGAATAATGTCCTTTGAATAGTTGATATTAAGATGTGTCTGCTGCTGATGCTCTGTAAAGCCTTCATAATGGCTCTAATCTGAGGTGCTGATGACTGATGATGTTTAAAGCTGGTAACTCTAAATGAACTTCTCCTCTGCAGCAGAGGTGAGTGTGGGTCTTGCTTTTCCTGGGATGGTCTTCATGAGAGCCGGTTTCATCATGTGGCTTGATGGGTTTTGCAAATGCACTTGACAATACTGTTCTTGCAAGAAATATTTCAGAACAGCTGACCTTTGTGTTTTAAAATAACAACTGACAGTTGTTGTTGTTTTGGTTGTTGTTACTCAATTACCTAATTCCATATATGTTATTTCATAATTTTAAAAAAAAAATCCAGTGTTGTACTAAAATAAATGTATAAATAAATACATACACAGCATATAGTAACAAAGCACAGGCAATCAATTACAACCCCCTTGTAGCAATGCTCCCCACTGAGCCTAAATTACATTTCTTTAATCATAATTACAAGATTCTTTAATAATATATAACCTTAACTTGTTATTTGCTAAAATCATAATTAAAGTTGAAGTAAAACCATAGGTCACACCAAATGTAATTATTTTTCCTATTATTTATTTAAAAGAAATAACATTTCTCCTAAATTAAATGTAACTTTTAAATTATAATACTGTTTATACTTACATTAGTGTGGGAACATCCTATAGACAATTAATCACTTTCGTTACTGCACCTAAAAACAGTTGATCTGTTACCAGCCTCTCTGTTTTGCCTTTCCTGAAATCAGTAACAAAAGATTTCACTTAGTCATGTTACTCCCCCGTACAGTCCTGACCTTGCTCCAAGTCATGTTTGGGCCATTAAAGGAGTTCCTGGGAGGCCAGGGTTTCCATGATGCAAACATGCATTTCAATCATAGCTCAGACATGATAAGAATCTTGGCTTGTCTTAAAATCTAAGAATGCACAGAGGACCATCCTAAGAAATAATTAATCACATTATCATATCAAATAAGAGAATTAATGAATAATATGTAAAATAATATGTAAAACTGTAGAATCAAGTAAAACTGAAATCAACAGCAACAACAACAACAACAAAACTTGCTGTTGGTTTTGGACACCCTTTGGACTGTATCTGCTAACCTCAACATACTGCAGCACACAATTAATATCATTAATGGCAACAAGTCTTATCCTAACCATTTAGTGACTATGGTGAATTGGTGTGGTTGCACAACTCTGCTCTTTCAATTGTGATGCAACAGCTCCCTCTCTTGTTCCTATTGGCAAGAAATGGTTACACAAAGCAAAATGGGCTTACCTGTACTTCCAGGTAATTTGCCCTTTGTTTGTAAATATTCTGGGTTTTGTGTAATTCAGAAGGTATAGATTTATACAAAAAGAGAAATCCGGCTATGTATGACTACCAATCAAGAAAAGATACAAATCAGCTTATTACTGTATACTTAATTTTACTGACAAAATGAAATAAAATGTGATATTTTTTCAACTTTAAGCATTTCCAATCAAACTGCACATTTTAGAAATTGTGTGGCAAAATAAAATCTTGTCACTAATTAGGAATCCCTTAAAAAGTCCAATCTTTATGCTCTCTAGCAAACTTAAGCCTTTCTCACTGACATTCAGAAATGAAATGGTATAAGTGGTTATTGAAGTTGGTGGGTACTGTTTAAATAAGGAATGTAATAGACAGAGCAAAAGGAAGATGGTGTGGTGGAGTCACTGTAATAGTGTAAATCACCCATAGCTGTTATCTAATCTATTATATTTATTAATTATTTCTTTAATTTACTAGCCTCTTTAACATGTTAATCATATTAATTGGGTTTAATCCGAACCAAAACTTTGAATCTAAATTTAAATATTTAGAAAACCCATTTGCCTTTGCCATCAGGGAAGAAAAACTCCATAGATGTGATAACCTGGTCATTCAGGTCGTCATCTGACTTCATTTTATTGCCACATAACGTTGCTATGTTGCTATACCTGACCAACTGAGGCAACACCAGATCACTGCCTCCAGAGGCTTGTAACCACTATGTGACCATACCACCATATTGTATACATTTTACATTTACATTGTGAAACTAGGCATGTGCATAGTTTATTTCATTTTAATTGGATATTCGGTTATACATAATTACATCATGCAATCAAAAAGCAAATCACAGACACACAAGGAAAACTAATATTTTAGGGGCGAAACTGTTACAATGTATTTTAATTCCACTGTACTTTTCTTGTTGCTTTTTTGGTCCTTTATTTTGTTCTTTTTTTATCTAAAAATGTTTATGTCCTTTATCTTTTAAAGAATTTTTACAATAAAGGCTTAGTGGGTATTCCAGTGGCCCCTATTGTCCCCATAGTCTAAAAGCACAAAAGCTGTACTCGGTTGTATTACTCCAATAAAATGATGAGTTTCCTGTCAGTTGCAGTTTTAGGAAATCACCTGGGGAGCAGAATACAATTAGCTCTTCACTGTGCTGGGAGCAGCGTTTGTAGGTGTTTAAACAAAAATACAAACAGTTAGGTGGGTAGAAAGAACTGAACTGAATAATACACAAGACATTTATATTATGATTCCATATATTTCTGCAACAATTTAATTGAAACTTTTATTTATTCATCTACATAATGTAGAGCATACTGATAGGTTAAACAGAGGTAAAATCATTCCCACTTTTCCCAGAGGTTACTGAAACATAACATCTCTAAAAGAAACAAGAAGTGAAAATTACAGGATATCAGCAAGGAGCTGAGCAAAGATGCTTTTTCAATGCTTTTGTATAACTACAAAAGGTCATTATAATAGTGTGTAACACAAACCTTTCAGTTTGTAATGTTTTTCTAAACCTATGATAATTATAAGACTAAGAATATATTTATTTCTGATATGGCAATGTAATTTATCTGACAAAATTTTAGGCTTCTGTTTAAATTTTCCTGGGCCAGAAATACGCTCCACCCCATTACATTCCTCAGGCCTGCAGAATTCCATGTTTGTATTACGATTGCGATTCAGCTCATAGACATGTCATGTATTTCAATATTCACTGCATTAGGTTGCCGATCGGAAGGTCAGGGGTTTAAGCCCCAGCATCGCCGACCTGCCACGACTGAGCGCTTGAGCAAGGCAAACACTAAATCTGCTCCAGGGGCACTGTATCCTGGCTGACCCCGTGCTCTGACCCTCGCTTCCTAACTGGGATATGCAAAAAAAATAAAAATAAACATTTCATGGTTCTGTAAAGCACATATGACAAATAATTGAATCTCACTCATTCTGTATGCAGCTTATACTGTACAGGGTCAGGGGGGGCAGTCTCAGGGGACTTGTGTAACAAGGCAGACATACCCTGAGGTGCCAATTCATCACAGACACGCACACACTCATTCACACACTCACACATTTGGAAACACCAATTAGTGTAAGCTAATGTCTTTAGACTTTGGAAGGAAACCAGAGTATATGGAGGAAACCCAACAAACACAGGGAGAACATGCAAACTATGCAAAAAGTAAAAAAAAAAAAAATAATGCACTTTATGTTAATGTTTTTGCTTCATTTTAAATCTAAGCCAAACCCCCCAAAATGAGCATTATTCTATATTTGGTAGTCAGTTTGCAGTTTGTAGTTGAACAGAAGAGGGCAATGTTTCTCAACAAATGAAATTATTCATGCGCAAACCTCCTTTACAACATGGGAGCTGCAAATCTGGGACACGTTTCTTCTGGGAGTAACTTTAGGGAACAGAAAAAAATATTAGATAAAGTTTGCAAGGAAATTGATCTCTCTCTCTCTCGCTCGCTCACTTTTTTTTCCTGCATCCATTCACACACACACACACACACACACACACACGCTAGTCTTTTTATCACTGTGATCTTCTTTTGACATAATTAAAAATGCTGCTAATTGACATTAAGCATCTATCAAGATCTAACCCTAGCCAAAAGGAATTAATGTGGAGAGATTTACTACTCACAAAGACATAAAACAGTCCCCCAACACATCAACACACACAAACACTGGCATGGTGCCTGCATATCTGCCTGATATCTGAATCTGCTTGAAGGTGTGCGCCCTTGCCTCAAAGAATGTGGCTGACTTGGCGCTGCCCCTGCCAGTGAGAATACCTACTTAGTGCGTGACACCTGATGGGTTGTTCAGAAAAGACAAGCCTCTTTTTGAAATGCAGCTGTAGGGAGTTTCTCTTTCCTGTACAGACAAGCCAGGCTTACATGATGGAGAAGGTGTGCCAACTGGGTGCCTCCAAACCCAAGACAAGGCCGGCACGTGTCAGTTTAACCACAGCCGCTGCACCCATGAAAGACTGGGAGAGGTTAAGTTGCAAAGAAGAACAGAGCCTCTGGAACTTTAAACTGCCCTCAGACTCTCGATTATATTTGACATAATGATGTGAAACGTTTATGAGGCCTCTGGGTGGGATCATGCATTCTGACTGATTGCCTCAAGATCTCTTTTGACATAAAAGTTCAGACAGATGATGTCAGAAGTCTGAATAATTAGCAGAGGAGCCATGGTTTGGATGACACCCATCTTATTCGTAGTATGACTGTTCTTTACAAGCATTCACAAGACAGGATGAAGTGATGAAGAAGAAGTTGCGATGGAAAAATAGAGGTTTATTTATGGTGCTCATGTCATCCTATGGATCATTTAGTACCCCCAAAACTGAACACCACAATCTCTTAGGCATAATGGAAAACAGTTAACCACCTGCTATTGTGCACCATAAGCTCCATGCTGCTCTAGTTGTGCTACATTAGGACTGGACCACTTTTACTGAAGGTTGGTGCTGTCGCTAGGAAACTTCACAGATGTCTGAGCTGGTCAGAACTGCAGTCTGGCACTGTCGATACTACAAAAGTGCAGCCTATAACATGGCTAGAGCTTTAGATGTTGTAGGGTGTTCATGAACATGGGTCGTGTCCTAAATGGTGACTGGGAAATGTTTTACTGTACTAGTTTGTATATTCTTTTTTGTTTTGTACTCATAGATATTTTATAGATATTTTATGAAATACAGTATAGTTATATACAGTATAGTGTAGTTTAATTTACAGCTTTATTGGTCCTTACCTTGTTTTTTTGTTCATTTTTTTTTTCATATAGCAATTATCTTAAATGTGGGAGCTATCAACTGTGATTATATTTGTATGGTCTTTTTGTTGTTAGTTTCTGCATAAAAGAGGAGCATTTTAAATCCAAGCTAAGGGTCATTGCATGAAACATTTGCACTGATGTGGCTGAAAAATCATTAGCAATATCTAGATGTGGCCAATATAAAAAAAAAAAATGTAAAAAAAATTCATTTATCTGAATATCTCTTTGAGCATTTGAGTGTTAAGAGCCCAATAGTGGCAGCTTGGTGGTGCCGGGGATTGAATCCGTGACCTTTCGATCAGTAGGTCAACATCTTAACCACTGAGCTATCATTGCCTTTCAGTAGAGCTTCAAAGTACATGTAACAATTCTTAGAGGTCTGTCCTTCTCTCATCCGGCTAAGGATGCCATTATAAATCAATCAAACTGACTCAGATTACCATCTATTCATTTCAGTTTAGGACCTCATCAAGTTCATCAACATGTAAAAAAAAAAAAAAACCTTCTTATGATACTCAATGTATGTGTAAAAACTACAGCTATCCATGTGAATCTGGATATGGATAAGCCACAAAACTGCAGTTCTGACAACGAGTGCCCCTGCCATACTGTAACTCAGTAAAATGTTTCAATATGCTGGAGCAAGCAAGAACTTGTTTAAAATAAAGTGTCTCCTAAGTTTCCTTAGAATGTATGACATCGATCTGATTTTATAAAATAATGTTAAGTAAACATTAACAGTAACATTAACATTATCCATATTGTCCATATTTAACTAAGTAAAATACTGTTGCATAAATTTTTTAAAATAGAAATCTTTTTTGGCTGGATCCTTTCATGTTTAATCAAACACACTTTCAACACTCATTATTTATATTCTCACTGAGCTTAGTTTTCTTCCACTCTTGACATTAGCTTGGGTCCTAAAGCCTGACATGGGGCCTTTTTAAGACTCTTATGATGAAATAAGAGATCTCAATTTCCTGCCATTTCGTTAGGAGGAGGCGTTCTTGGAGGAGGACCAACACAGACACAGGTCAGGCCTGCCACTGCATGGCTTAACATGAGCAGTTTTACAACATACTCCACGGGAGAGGAATAAACATTGCTCTAAGGCACAAAAACTAGGCTTGAATGCTTCAGCAGTTTGTTGCATAAGCGTGATACCTTTCCCCTGCTGGTTACAAATAGATTGCTGAAATCTAGTGAATGGGGTAGTACATCTCTAACAGATACTGAACTAAATTAGCATCTAAATAATCAGTTACCGGCTCTGCAATGATAAACATGTTATAATGAGGATTATGCTGGTTGTAAGGACAGGAAATGATCAAATTTGCAGTAGCAATAGGAAGGTTGGTCTCTTCACTCTGACATCATCGGTACTAATCCTTGCAGCTGCAAAGCATATAATAATTTTTGCAACAATGCCAATATCCATATGAACGTCCTGTCAAGGGAACTGTAGCACCGTACACTATGTGCCATTAGTGAATAAAATGTTGAGTAAATAAAGGTAATTCTTATTGCTAGAGCAGCTCACAAAAGAAGCATACACATGGGTGGGCCACAGTGCAAAACACATTTTTGTCAAGTAATCCTTCACTTATTTGAGCTGCAGTTTAGGGAACAGAAGGAGCTCCACACCCTCCTTATCCATCTGCAATGCCTGACATTTACCCTGGCAAATATTTGGACGAATCTGGTAATACCAGCGCCAAGCAAAGCGTAATGAGTTGCGATCAAGACTTCAAATGAACACACAAGCCTGCATGCGACATGGTTGATTGTTTGGATACACGTTTCATGTCTTCAGCAATCAACGCCAAACAGACAAATAGTGTTTGACAGTTCCTGTCCAGTCATCCCTTCTTGTAAAATGCTACAAATGATGGACAGATTCCTATTGTTGTTATTCTAATATTTTAATATCAGGTTCAGTTTACTAAAACAGCTGGTACAAAAGCCGAGTTCTTAGATCATGTCAAGTCTAAAAGGATTGTGTTAAACTGCTGGCAGTCATAAAACCAACTCGAGTGTGACTGCAAATAGTAGACATCATGGGTTGAAAGTTCGAATTCGCACTTTTATGATACGATTCAAATAAAAGAACTCCAGTTATCCTATTGAAAACGGTCTTCAACCTACTGGGTCACTGGTTTCCAGTTAGCTTCATTGTTATTCATTGATATTGTGCCATGTTTTGCCAAGTAGTCAATCATATCAAACTTTGCCTTTTTTTTTTTTTGACAGACAAGAAACATCTGCATTATGTTTGTCTTTTTCCACAATAGACATTTCTACTGCAGATGCACAAGTCCATAAAGTTAAACTTCAAGTCATCAAAAGCAATAAAAGATGTATAAATCACATATATACAGTATGTTTCATTTTGCTGTAGGTCTGGGTCTCTTAAGGCCCTGAAGGAAGGCTCATTGAGAATGAATAACGTCACAGCCCACATTCAATCAGTTCCCTTGCCGCCTCATAAGACAGATCCTCGTAATAAAAACCAGGTTTGATGGTTGCAGTTAGACTTGTGAAAACATATCCTCTATCACAAGGAGAATAAAAAGTACAATTTTCCATGTTGTCCCACACCCTATCTATTCCCGAAATGTCTCTGTCACTGTTTTGTGAGCCTTGGTTTTATGCTTTTCCAACATACATGTGTAAAATATTGTAAAACCCCATGACATCACCCACAAGCTCCCACATCATAGTGTGAGAGTGATTTCATATGTCACAATGGCACCAAGATGTGGTAAGTCACACAAACATGCATCAGGGTATTGTACGATGTCTGATCCTCTCTTGGGAAGTCTGCCTTTCTATTAAAATAAAATAATGAGCTAAAACTGGCCTTTATGGATTCACTATGACATTTTGTTAAAGAAAGCAACAAGAAAAAAAAAAAAGAAAAGAAAATGATACAGGAAAATCAAAACAATGTACTGTATCTGTGTCATATGTTGCTTTTAAATAAAACTAGTGTGTGTGTGTGAGTGTGCGTGTGCGTGGGCAGAGGGTGGGCTGCAAACTAATTCATAATAAACCACTGTCATCTGCTGCAAATACAAGAGCTTTTCTGTATTATCCCACACTGGTCTTTAAATTGGGCTTTTGAAGATTTGTTAAGGCAATACTGAGGTGCTATGAGCACTCTGCCTTAGTATTATCGAATCAAAATAAGGCACACACAAACAACTCAATAGCCATAATCTTGTAAGGTCAGACCCAGACAGGGAAATTGCAATGTTCCCGGGCTCTGACTGATCACTTGATAAATGGCCAGTGCAGGCTGTGTCAGTAAGTGTCTAGTGCAATTGGTTTAGAGACGAGCAGCGGTTCACTATTTCACATAACTGATGATATCGAGCTTAGCGCTGGCAGGTTGGTGAAGACAGAGCCATTCATCACCTCCAGACATGAAACCACCCTGCCACAACTATTAAGGCAGACACAAAGCTCACTAGACTGTATTGTCGTTCATACAGACATAAAATGAGTCAATAAATTATTTAACTAAACATATAAAAAGAGACAACATTTACAGTATTATAAAAAGTGTACTGTACATTAAATTTAAAAAAATAATAATTTGGTTTACAGTTTTGTGATTTTGACTGGTAAAGAGTCACTATAATTATTTAAATCTAACCAGATGTCACAGGTTTATGGTGTGACTAAGCTGACCTTAGCTATTGCTAACATTAGCCTTTCAGGAAACCAGTCCTGCAGCCAAGCAGAAGGAGGCCTAAAGGGCAAGACAACTGTGAAAGCAACCTTTGACCTCGGCACAGGCTGTATCGGACGAAAAAAGATCCGATTTCGGGCTCCAAGCGTCAACATGATTGGTGCATCTGTCTTTCCCAAACCTTTTGTCTCAACTCGGAATACAGCCCACCTTGAGAGTGATTTTATATATATACTGCATATGGCTCGGATTA
>JAOVVA010000035.1:1746505-1760670 GCA_028565275.1 Leiocassis micropogon
CCCAACCCGCCCCGCAAATAAAGTGACAATTTCTTTACCCGCCCCAACCCGACCCTGCGGGGTCCGCGGGTTACCAGACGACCCGCGCATCACTACTACACGGGGATAAGCAGTATAGAGAGTGAGTGAGCGAGTGAGGTTGGAGTGGTGATGTACTGTTCTTCTACACAAAGGATCATCCAATCTGCACAGGTTTTACATCAGATGCCCTCCTCGAAGCCAATACTTCCTATTTAATCTGTGCCAGCACCCCAATGGCTGGAGTTTCCGGTTAGGGAATCAAAACCCTGGTTTTTGGCAAGACAGTGAAAACTGTGATCATTTTACCACAAAGTTGAAGAAACACAACTGTCTGCTGTATGCTGTAGCATTAACATATTCTTTCACTGCAATTAAGAGGGAAATATCTATGCCAGGGTCAAATCTCCACAGGTGCAAAAAGGCTAACGACTCAAGATTATTTTCCTAGTTTACAAATGAGACGTTTAATGGTTAGGTGTTCATATACTTTTGGCTAAAGTATAAACTCGGTGGAAGCCGTACTATTGGTTACTGACTGGAAGGTCTGGGGTTCAAGCCTCATCACTGCCAAGTTGCCACTGTTGAGCCCTTGAGTAAGGCCCTTAACGCTGCCTGCTCCAGGGGAGCTGTATCCTGGCTGACCCTGCCCTCTGACACCAGCTTTCTTACTAGGATGTGTGTGAAAAAATTATTTCACCGTGCCGTAAGATACATGTGACAAAAAACTGAAACTTAATCTTATTGAAGTAAAACCAGTAAACTCCATCGCCACAGGTTTTAAATTTTGAAACACATACACCCCCGTTACATAAATTACTAAAATGGTTCACGTACCATGGCAACCTCCACTGCATCCAGGTTGGAGGACGAGAGCTCACAAAGAACCAACAAGGCATCGTCTTTGGCAAGGTTCCGCGTAGCAGGCAGGTACCTCAGCTCTGAGCATACATTCTCCACTGTTGTACCCTAGGACACAATCAGGACTTAACAACAGAACACACTGTTTTTGCCCGTCTGCTCTTAAATTCAGACAAGCTGCTGTTTTTAACAAAAGACAAACAGCTAGACAATTGGGATCTTAATCCAAAACTCACTGCGGGTAGCTTGTCCCGGTTGAAGATGAGTGTAATTCGGGCGCAGTTATTGCCTAAGTAGCCTGTATTGGGTTCACATTTGGTGTGGAAAGCTGGTGGGGTGTCAGGACTTGAACAGAAGCCCCAGTGGTGGCATTGGGGAGAGAGGCAGGTGAGGAATTCATGCTCGAGGCACTCACGGCCCGCTGGACAGATGTGTTGGTCTCTCCCAGGGGCTCCTGGAAGTAAGCATGGCCGCCTGCCACACACCACCTGACAAGAGGGTTACACAAATCAGAGGTCATTCCCACAAGAAATGTTTTTTTTTTTTTTTCCCCTTTACGATGTTTTCTATTACCTCACACTATGTTAAGAATCAGCACATTGTATTTCTTGAGAGAGAAGGCAACATTTACCTTTGTACACTCTACTTTGCCATTAATACACTGGCAGGTGTTGCAGTCTTCCTCCCAGCGGCTGCCGTGAGGGAACTGCAGTCCAGTATAATGACACGTCTTCCCGATGCCTATGACTGGATCGCACAACAAAAGTGAATCTCTAAATAAACTCGTACTCATTCAATTTCAAACAACAATTCAAATTCTACTCATAGCTTGGGAAACATAGAACAAGGCTTCGGGTTTCAGTCTATACTTGAAAGCAGCTCAGAAAAGCAACGTACACTCTTGGCATCGAGGTCCAGAGCGCCCGAGTGGACATATGCAGCGGAAGCCATTGATCTCATCCACACACGTAGCTCCGTAAGCACAGGGTGATGACTGGCATTCGTCAATGTCTGGAAAAAAGGAAAACAGATTTAGGTAGGAACAGTTTTAAAAACTGCTGTGAAACAACATCTCCCCGGAATTGCTATCCAGACATGAAGTCGGAGAAATGCATGAAATCCTTAAGAGACCATTTTCTGTCAGAGGCATCAACACTTGGATGAGACAAAGAGACAGCTCCCGGACAGCGGCGAGGAATTTCTGCCGCCGCTTGAATAATTCATCTCTTCTGTCTATGTGTAAGCAAGGGTTAACCTTTGTACCTCTGAGAGGTCAAAGTACACAGGATGCTCTGTAATCTGGCATTCATCGTTCCCACTTTTCCTCCCTGTGAATACTCACTGATGCGGCAGTCGGGCCCGGCAAAGCCTGGGGCGCACTCGCAGCGGAACCAGTTGACGCCATCCACGCAGATTCCTCCGTTGTAGCTGCACAAGAGAGTAGACGCGGGATTACTGACTGCAGGTTGATTCACAGAATAAACCAATATATACATAAATGTAGAAATAAGAAAGAGGATGAACGGAAATAAAGATACAGCACAGGAAAGGTTACAAAGTCCTCATCCCACTCATCAATACTGCACTTTTCAGATGCTAATCCCTGCTGGCCCCATGCTGTGCTGCTCCCCCTGTCCCCTCCTCCCTTTTCCCATCCTTATCCACAATCCCCTACTTGCGGGTCAGCAGGGTAGAATGGCAGGAGGGCAACAAGGGCTGCGGGAGAAAGAGTCAGCCCTGCCTCCTCCCAATCCCTCAAGCCCTCACCGCTGGGGGCACCCTTTTAGGGCCATTGGTTCTATTGTGTGCCCCATTAAAACCATCCTGCGCTCTCCCATGCTGTTGGCTCAAGGGACATCTTCCCTTGGCTTTACAACACCCCCTTCTAACCTTCAGCCTGCCCAGCCTCCTCCTCCTACTTTTCCTACATATCTGTTCAGAGAGAATGGAGGGCAAAAACAGGGGGTGGAACTGGGCCGAAAGCCATGCAAGCAGGGTTATTCACAGCTGGTGGGTGTTGTACAGGGAAGGGGAGGGTCACCATGGACAGCAGGGACAACAGAACCACCAACAGCCCTGATTAGAGTAGGATAAATATGGTGGAGGCAGGAACGCTGCAGCCCACTTACCATGGGTGAGGGTTGCAGTCGTTGGTGTCTGTTAAGAAGAGAGAAAAAGAGAAGGGAAAAAAAAAAAAAGAAAGTCAGATAGAACCAGATTTGGAACAGGAAATGCTAATATTTCCATAATAAAAAAATTTACACAACAACATGACAAACTTAAATTATCAAATTAAAGGAAGAACGAAAAGGCAACTGACTCTGCGAACATGTAGGTCCCTCCCAGCCGTCCTTACAAATGCAGGTAAACGTGTCGCCACCTCCAACACATGTTCCTCCATTAACGCATGGACTGGAAGCACATGTGCTGTTTTTTGCTGAAGAACAAAGAGAATAGGTTCACATTTGCCAGTACAAACTCCAGTGCCACTCGTTCACTCAAACAAAACCTCATAGGTCAGCAAGATTACCCGTGTTGCAGGTGTGGCCACCCCAGCCAGGTAGACAAGCGCAGCGAAAGGTATCTCCATGGTCATAGCATGTGCCCCCGTTGGCGCAAGTACTGGAGTCACACTGGCTCTCGCGCGAGTGGCACGTTTTCCCCTTCCAGCCATCAGCGCACTCGCAGAAGAAGTCGTTGACCAGGTCTTGACAGTGGCCACCGTTCTTACACGGGTTCCGGCTGCACTCGTTCACATCTAAAAAGGCAGAAAAGCAAAGTGAGCATTAACCAACATGGAGGCGGACAGTTGAGAAGGGAGGTGATGATGCCAGTTACACTCACTGAGGTCACACAATTTGCCCTCCCAGCCATCGGGACAGAAGCACTGGAAAGAGTTGATGCCATCGATACATGTCCCGCCGTTTCGGCAGGGGCTGCTCACACAGTCGTTGACATCTGAAAAAGCAAATAAAGGATCGCTAAGGTAAGAGCACATGTTGATTGCTGAAAAGGTAATGAATAAAGCATGGGGACAGCAACTCACTTTCATGACAATAAGTGCCAGTAAAGCCAGGGTCACAGGTGCAGGTAAAGTTGCCGCTGGGCTGACTGATGCAGTGGCCGTGAGAGCCACATACGTTAGATGAGATGCGTCTCACACCTCCGACTGAGGTGTTGCTCGCAACAGTGATTGTGCAGCTGTCAATCACTATGAGAGAGAAAAAAAAGAAACACAAAAATTGCAGATCAGCTCTATCCATCCAGATAAAACCAATCAGATGTCCAGAGGGCTAGTATGCATTACCCTGGCATGGGGCGGTCCTGCAGTGGTCCTTGCGATCCGCACAGGTCTTTCCCTCATAGTCCTCAGTGCACGCGCAGTAAAAATCTCCCAGCATACTGTGACAAGTTGCTTCATTCTTACATGGGTTGGGCTCACAGAGGTTCGAGTTCCAATGGCTCTGCACCTACGTACACAGAGCAAGACGGAGGAAAAGAATGAACAAAATAAATAGTAACAGGATAATCAGGACCAGAGAAGCAGAATGAAGTCTTGATTTACTTAGGGTCTTGGCCCCATCCTTACAAATGGGAGTAGTGTAAGCTGTTTAGGTCTGCCAGCAGCTCGCAGATTAAGAAGTGTGTGACATCATCACACCAGAGACTGATCGAAACAATCCATAAAGCTGAACTTAGTCACCTTTCCTTTCTCACTGACCTGATCCAGCAGGAATATAGACAATTACATTTTAACTACATCTGACCTCTAGGCCACAGAAGTGTCTTTAGATAGAATGAACTTTTACTCCATAATTGTTCGGCATTCAGGGCTGAGAAGTATTTTGGACAGAAATCTGTTTGCCTTGTGTAAGCCACGAGCTCCACACCACTTCAGCAGCGTATTTCACGTCTCCTTTATACACAAAATATCTTCAAGAGGAATGAATTTGGAGTGAATTCAAACAAGACTCTTACAGAGACAGATCCTGCCAGTTGCCATGTAAGGTGTTGTGTTGGGCTGGGGCCTGGCCATTCTTCCTGTGCTGCATGTCGATGAACTAGGCGGCCACCCCTCTGCTCTGTCAATTTATTTATTTTATTAGAGATGTTCAGTTTATACAGCGGGAAGCTAAGGCCTGTTAACTGTACTTGGCCATGAAAATGCTAAAAAACAGAACAGCAGACTGCTTCAGGGAAAAAAAAAAGAAAAAGGCCCAATCCAAATCTGCTCCAGGACAGGGTAATCAGCATCCATTTCAGCTGGACGTTCAGTCACGTAATGCTCAATATTGAATGTTAGAATGTTAGGTGGCAGTTATTGCAAAGGGTATCGGTTTAGGGCAGGGCCGTTGTGCGTTCTTGCTTTAGCTCGAAAAGTATCCTCTTGTGCAGATGTTCTTGAAGAGAGTTATCGCAGATCATACATTTGACCCATTTATCCCACATGCCGTCTGCGAACGAGAAGCCGTTTGCAGGCCAACAGGAGCGCAATGGCACGCCAAGCACGGACTGAACGTAAAAAAAAAAAAATCAAGGCCTTCTCGTTCCCGGGCTGTGTGTGGGCAGACAGCCAGCCAGCCAGCCAGCCAGCCAGCCCGCCCAAAAAAAGAGTTGCCTCATTCACTACGTCCTTTATTTTTAGCCTGTACAGTAAGCCAAGACTGGCTCCGGACCAGTTTCTAGCACCTCCATAAAGATCCACTTCGAACTCTCCGCTGGGTGGCAACAGGCCCCATACCGGACCCTTCGATATTAAGGCCGATGTGACGAGAATGAAAACCAGATACCGCTTTTACCTGTGCTGGAATAGCAACACTGATCTGCCCTGCATCAAGGCTCCAAAATAAATACATACTAGTGGATTAGTGTTTCTAACATGAACTGTGTAACACAAGCAAACAAACATGCTAATGATGCAGAAATAAATTTCATTCAATTACATTCAACTGAATTTAATACTCTGCTGAGGAGTGCATATCAAAACCAAAATGCTTATTTGCATTCCAAACATTGTTTAAATGTGAAGGCTTCTAAACGTCACAAAAAGGAATTAGAGATTTTTTTAATTTTTTTTTTTTTTACATTTTATTTAGCACCAAATAGTATTACTACAAAGTTTAACTCGTATGAAGTGTATTAGGGTCCTGCTAGGTATAGAGACAGCGTGTAAACCAAATGACAAATATGCAGTATCTTAATCGGAGGGTAATCTGTCAGGCTTCATAAGCTACCCATCGGCATTTTGAAACCCCGCCCAGGACACTCACCTCACACAGCATCCCAGCATAATCAGGCATACATTCGCATACAAAGCTATCCAGGACCACGTGACAGCGTCCACCGTTCTGACAGGGGTTGCTGGCACATTTGTTTCTCTGGATCTCACAGTGGTTGCCTACAAAGCCTGGTGTGCACTGGCAGTGGTATCCTCCTAGGGCCCCCTCCTGAAAACAAACCAAATCATCATTCACTACTATTGAAAATAAAATGTCAGACATTGAAAGACGCTGATCACTTCAATCGAGACAGAATGGCAAGTGAGAAAGTTCTACCTTGCAGGTCGCGCCGTTCTGGCATTGCCCGTGGCAGCCATTTACGTCTATGAGGAAAAACAGTAAACCAAACAGTAAACAAAGTGAAAACAAACCAGGGCCTTTGATTGTAAATAATTAACAGCATGCAGTTAAGATGAGGAGAAGCTTGCATTAGTAGGCCAAAGACAGTAACGTTAGTTCGATCAGCACAAGCTAACAGGCCACTAAAGCAGAAAGCAAGAACCCAGCATGCAACAGGAGTCTATGACACCCCTTATGTGGTGTACGTATCCCTCCAGCGTATCAAGTGCCTAGAGAGGAAACCCTGGCTGCGGAACGGGTCACCCGCGTGTGTGAACGCGCGCTCGGATATCAGAGATAGCGAGAGACAAAAGAAGAAGAGAATGGTTTCAACGCTAAAGAGTGTGGAAAGAGAGCTGTGGCACAGAGAGCAGATTAGAACATGAGGAGATACTGACTGATGTCACAGTTCTGTCCAGCCCATCCTTGAAAGCAGTCACAGAGATATCCACCAATCAAATTTTTGCAAGAGTAAGCATTTTTGCAAGGCTTCCCCTCACACTCATTCACGTCTGTGGATTAAGGAAAGAAAGAGCAAGGATGAGGAACAAGAAAGGAAAAGGGGGAGGTCAAAAATAAATAAATAAAGGCCAGGAAATCGAGAGAAAAACCCCAAGATCTCTGTTTGCAGCCCCACCACCATCAAGCAGATTCAAAACTTGGAGAACTACAAATTAAAATATAATGTATAATTTGAAAAAAATCTATAAAGAAAGGCCAAAAATTCATCGGCTTTCATAGATAACCAGAGAAAAATGATGGGTGGCACAACCCTGCTGTGAAAGAGCCCGAGCTTATTAGGTTAATTAAATATTCAGCAGGGGCCCCTGGCGAGGCACCTGTTCGCCGGGAAACCTGACTCCCAGCTGCAGCGGGGCCACGAAACACGAGCCAAGGCTATGGTTCGACCCGTAAGCTGAGCGCCCAGGCTCTGGTTCCCTTTCCGCACTTGTTTACAGGTCATCCTTTGCTTCCTCTCTTGCGTCGTACACTTCCTATGACGAGAGCATGACAGCGAAGGAAAAAGCAGCGCATGTAGCAAACGGACTCAAAAGGCTCTGCTGGTCTCAAAAAAACGCAACAAACTCCAGGACCGTCCTGTGTGTACATACTGTACATACTCCTGTATTCCTGTGCTGGTGTGCGTCCACTCAGTTTCAACAATTAAATTCCTCTTGCAAAACATGGATATTGCTAGTCATCATCCACCGTGCATGCAGCTACAGCAGTCAACCACACTTATGTTCACCGGGTCAGTCCAGACACTCATGCATCGTCAGCCATGTTTGCCAAAAAATGGGATGCATCAAGACAGTAGGACGAAGCATGGGGCATTACACTATTGTAGGGATAGTTCCGGTCAATAAAATCTCCAAGCTGAGGTCTGAATTTCATGTTTGTGTTACGATCTCTGTATATGCTCCTAGTTTAGGTATAAAAAAAAAAAAAAAGCAATTTAAAATTTCCATAGAATTTTAATAATATTTATTGGAAAATATATATTTAATAACTACACTAAACATATGGACAATTTGATCTTTGATGGTTTTGTCTATTTACCTGTATTTGTATGAAATACAAACAATAAAAACAATCTTTAATCAACCTTTGATTGATTAAAGATTCAATTTTCACGATTCAGGGCTATAAATATTTTAATATAAATTGGTTGCTCTAAATATACATTGATTTGTCCATTCACGATTGAAGGTTCATAGTCTGCTTTCCTTTTTTTTGGTGTAAACCATGCTTTTGTTTCTGCTTCTTCCGCACACTCGGTCCATACATTGTAAACTATGGTATTGATTGGCTCTGTTGAGTGACCTCTATAGCCACGCCTGCCTCAAGGGAAAAAAGCACTAGATTACTTGTATATTAATTATTCCCATTTAAAAGAAAAGCATAAGGGTCCAGATAGAACGGTCAATTGGTCTGGGTCCGGACCACAGCTGGCTATGTAGTGATGCCTGCAATATTGTATTATTAACATAAGGGAATCGAGAGTAGATTTGCTTTTTTTTTTTCCTGGCCAGCTTCAGTTATGGCTACAAGTCTAATAATGGCTAACCCCGTAATCTCAACAAATCCCTTCACTTCGATAATAATAAATCATTACAATCCTACCGAAGTCATTGTAAAAAGAGTTTCCTCGTTCCTTATTATTCCTTTTAGATTAGAATATATAAAAGATATTTGTTCCATACTTCCACAGGTCGAATAAAATTAAAAATATATATGGACATGTGGATCATTGGCCCTGACCATGTCCGTGTCCTCAGGACAGCATTAGATCTGTCCCACTTTCAACAACGCGGAGTAAAATATTCACTTAAAAGAAACTGCAATGACCTTTTACTCCTTCTACTGTATGCTATCAAGGAGAAGGATTTTATATTTAATTAGTCCGTGGAGTCAATGGAGCAAATTAAAAACAATATTCAAAAATATCCCCAATTATCAGAAGATTAAAACACTGATTGTGTTTTTTTTTTTTCTCACTTCCCTTTTTTAAACCATCAAATAATATTTCGATTCTTTCCAGTGGAGTGCATTAGTCTTACCGATCTTGCAGGTCTTTCCAATCCACTGCGGCGGACAGAGACACTCAAAGCCGTTATCCAGGTCGATACATGTTCCTCCTTGAGCACAAGGACTGGAAGCACACTCGTCCATGTCTGCAATCCAACCCAAAACAGAGCACTCTTGACAAACCGTGTACTGGAAACTTTCACCCTGCTGATCTTAACTCTCGGTTCTCTCGAAGCGAAAAACTGTTTTATCATTAAACCATTTACGAGGTCGATGCGCCAAATGGATTCGCATGAACAAGATTTTACAGCACAGTTAATTGAGCAGTAGCTTTCCATATAAAACGTTGAAACTCTGTGATTATGTGGTGGGTGGTGGTCAGCAAAATCAGTGCAAACACAGACAGAGGACACACCAAGAGACAGAGACAAAAACAACAGAGAAAAACCAAAAGTGTGTCAGTGAGAGTAAAAGAGCGCTTCTGACTTCACACTGTAGAACGAGTAATCCGAAATCTGGCAGAGGAGCTAGCGAGAGGATTAGCTGCTCAATCCTCACACTTCTGATGTAGAAGAAATACAATGCAGGGCCACCGCACAGAACTATAAAAGAAAGGCAGCAGACTTCCTCTTTTCTATGTTCTTCCCACATTTTCTTCATCAATCTACTGGATTGTTACGAACAACGTACAAGTGCCTAATAGATGCATCTGCACAGGTGCGAAATCTCAGAAGCTGTCCCGCCTGTTGGTGCACTAACGGCTAAACGGCTCTGCAGGTCAGCTGGGGAAAACCTGAAGACTACCTGGAGAAGGAACATGCAATAGGCGGGAAAAGGGAAGTTTTGAAATATAAAACATTCAAGAGAGAATTAGAGCGAGATAAGAAGGACATCCGATTTGCAGAGGATGGTTCTAAGCAAAATCAGCTTATGCAACTCCATCCTGTGTCAATCATCAGGATTACTTGGCTATAATCCAAGCCCTCAGCTAAAACCAGCTGAACATACAGGAACCCAACATGCGACGACGACTTAAACCCTCGTCACATAAACACTATTATAATGACATGCAAATACCAACCTTTAGCGCAGGTGGGACCCTCCCAGCCTGGAGGACACTGACACTCAAATCCAGACGGAACCTCATGGCAGGTGCCACCATTGGCACATGGGTTTGACACGCAGGCATGCTCAGCTGCAAAAACAGTACCATAGAAACCAACAGTTACCAATTGCTCACGATCACTCTTCCTTTGACCAGTTAACAGCATCAATGCAATGCTTTGCAGCACTCATTTACTCACCTATCTCACAGTTCTTGCCAGAGTACCCCTCGGGACAAGCACAGTTATACTCGTTCGGCTCGGAGTTTATACAGGTGCCTCCGTTCACGCAGGGATGGTGCGTCCCACAGTAGTTCAGATCTGTATGAAGTCCAAAAACACGCGTCACACACAAATCATAACAGCATTTGCTGGATCTGACCCTGAAATCTGACCCTTTTGACACTGCCTGTCAATTGTAAGGACATCTTTTTCTGGGAAAGGCAGCTGTGTAACCATGAGCAAGGCACTACACGCTTCCAGCGTGCCTTAAAGCCTTATACGGTGAGGCCTAGCACATAAAGCCTGGTAAATCAATAAAGACAGGGCCACAGGGAGCAGGGACTGACGACCTCACAGCCGCCTCACATTCCTAATCGCCTTCCAGGACGCACGTCGGCCAGGGGATCGGATGTCCGAGCTCCACTCCAATCACGACATCAATATCCAGCACGTTGACGGGCACGCTCGGTCACATGACTAAGAGCTACGCTGACACTGAAGCCAAATCAGCTAAATGGAAGTTCAATTTGGGGCGCAGGTACGCATTCATTTGCCATTGTCTCGGTATGTATATAAGCACTGTATGCTTTAATAAAAAAATAAAAAAAAATTAAAAAAAAGATAATCCTTACCTTTATCACACAACAGTCCACCCCAGTTCTTCTCGCAGTTACAATGCCACGGGATATCGCACGTCCCATGCACGCAGCCTGGGTATGGCAGACATTCGTCGCAGAACTGACCCTGCCAGCCATAGTTGCATCTGAAAATAATAAAAAAGAAAGATGACGAAACAAGCCTGCAGTCTCTTCCAGATGCCTTACGGTAAAAGCCTCGTCTCCAGACACTCAATCTGAGCAGGGTGGCAAAGCTTACAAACACTTCCAAGCTTATAAACACATGCTTGGTGTCTTGATCGGAGTCAGAGTGGCGATGTGGAGGAGCAACGGTGAGGAGTTAGCTAAATCACTGGTTTACAGCAGCACTCTGCTATTCCAAGGCCAGTGGTTTTCTCTCCCTCTCGTTCTGTCTCAGCTGTCTTGTCATTTCTGGGGAGGGCTATTTTAAGACGTCAGTCCTATAGGACAAACAGGGCCAAACTCCAGCTGCTGCTTGCCAAGACATGGCTCCTGTAGCTGTACCTCAGTGCTCGGCAGCAAGAGAGACAGTTTGCATGCGGCCCAGACATCTCTATCCAATATCAGAGTACAAATGCCTGACATTTTCACTTCTTTCCTTTGAAATGACACCAGGCTTAAGTGCAGGGAAAGACTACTAAATTATTTTCAAGCAGCAGTTGTCGTATTGTAAAGTGTAAAGCACATAATTCAGTATTATACATAAAAGTTCATTTTCATCACCTTTCAACCAGGTTTTTGCTTTATATATCTTTATATATATATTATATATATATAATTTTTTTTATTTTATTTTATAAAATGCACAGGAAAGACATGATGCAAAAACATGGTTGAATATATATACATATACAGTACATTTTATATATTTATTATTATTATTATTATTATTATTTTATATAAAACCTTAGTACCACACTGGGTCAAAAAAAAAGAAAAAGAAAAATAGATGCTTTTTCTAGTTTTTAAAACCGCAGAAGTGTTGGAGCTCATTTAAAGTTATAACCAACTTCATGTGTCTGTCTATCATCTTTGGGAAGTCATTTAAACATTGAGACATCAATGGTATTTAAAAAGAAAAAAACTATTTTTTTGTTTGACCCATTTGTTGCCTCAGGGCCGAGCCAGAAAAAAAAAAACAAAACACTTGGATTTAGCAACAAATAAAATTTAACAACCAAAGTAAAGACCAAAATGAAAAGAACCTAAATACATAACTGTTTTTCCTTAATATCTTTTAGCCCTTGGGGTAGGTTTGCAGACCCCATCCTACCTACAATGTTAAATTTGAGCCGAGTTTAATGATAGACAGGCTAGAAGCTGTCTTAAGTGTTTCAACACAAATTGGGTCTTGACTTAGATTAAATGATATGCAACACTTTTGGAGAGGAAAAAAAAACAAAAAAAAACCCTGGCCCATATTTTGTCCTGGAGTGTATTTGTTCCAGATAAAACTTTACTACCAGAACATGAAAGATCACAGAGGCTGTCCAGCACGCATTGAGGGGAAACTAAAACCCGCTTCAGCTTGGAGGCGTTCAGCGTTGCCAAGCGCTGCCAAACGCAAGCTCGTTCATTCTAAAGAGAAACGACTTGGCAAATAAAGTATAATGTGCTAAGACAAGTCCGTGATTGTTAGGAACAAGCCTCTAAAACCCATACGTTGATACTTGCAGCTGGAAGGCCTAAATACACATTCCTCTGTCATTTTTTGACTTAATTCTATGGTGGGCTGGAGCAAACAAAACCCAGCTTCAGACTGCCTTTAGACAACGTCTTTTCCATTTAATTCAAAAGAAAAGAACGGCTGCAACTTCAGAAAGGGCCCCTCCCTCCGTTCCTTCCTTCCCTGACCAACTAGCTTGATGACAGCAGGGAAACAAATCACTCCATCCTGCAGGGCGTGGGGGTTCCACCATCCTCCCAACATCCTCCTCTGTGTTGGTAGCAAATACGCTCAATAAATCTGCCTCCTAGTCGATAAACTAAGTCAACTGAGATGAGACAATCCCAATCTCCTGAGGATGTTCAGAGTATGTGCTCAGGGCACTCTTTTCTCCTAAACTACATGCCAATCAGGGGGAACCTAGGGGCATGGGGTCACCCAAATATACCCCTGAAGCAACAGCTTCCCAACCGCTTAGACCTCGGTGTTGAATGTCAAGAAATATTCAACACCCCACCATCATTGCCCTAGTATACATTCCTGGTCTGATGACTGTGTGACAGGTCTACCCATGCAACTACGAGACTCCACAAGGAAAAATAAATAAATAAATAAATAAATAAATAAGTAAATCAATCACACAGCTGAGCCGTGCTCTGGGGCCTGTTTTAGGGAGACTGAGGCTTCAGGCTCTTCCTGTGGTTTTAGGAAGCATGGCTAGCCAAGCGCAGGCCGAGAGGCAGGAAGAGACAGAGGGGACAGTGACGTCAGAGGATTCCACAGCAAGCTCCAGCAGAGGAAGCATCACTCTTTCCTCTCCTCCAAGCACAGATTACCAATTTAACTTTTTTATGAACTGCTTCAGGAGGCGATCATGTTTAAACACACCGAGGTTCAACAAAACTGAATAAAGAAAAATGTATATGATCCCGGATTCTCATGAAGACCAAACCAGGAAAGCAAGACCAAAGCTTACCTCTGCTGCAGAGAAATTCAAAAAATCATTTAAAATTACCAGGCTCAAAAATCCGACCTCAGAATAGAGCCGTTATGAAGGCTTTACAGAGCATAAGTAGCAGACATGTCTCAATATCAACTGTTCAAAGCAGACTATTGCATATTTTGGACACCTTCAGCATCGTTTTTCAACGTAGAAAGAAATAAAAATAAGGAAAGTCAACGAAATTAGGTGTGTCCAAACTTTTGATTGGTAGTATAAAATATCCAACCGTTTATCTTTTATTTAAAAGAGCATTTTGTGTTAGAAGCTTATTTTTAGGATTCACCCCATGCAATTAAAGTACACAGTCAACTTCTACAAGCACACTTTAAGGTGTATACACTATGTGGAACAGAATGCAATGAAGCTTATAGTGCAGCTTTAAAAAAAACATTGTGTTTCCCCCCCCCCCCACAGGGATATTCTCCAATTACTGATATCTCTTACATTGTGCTCTACTTTAGTGAGTGGCACAAACAAACTTGTGTGTGTGTGTGGGGGGGGGGGGTG